>PVIU01020612.1:0-33576 GCA_004026605.1 Ondatra zibethicus
ACCTTACCAGCCTGCACCTCCGATCTCAGCATAGGAAGAGAGAGTCCTGGTGTCCAAGGACCTAGAGAGGACCCAGCAAAGTTTTCAATCACCATAGATGGAGCAAACAAGAAATCCATGACAAAATCTGATTTAAACAATACCTATCCACAAATTCATCTCTACAGAAAATACTAGAAGGAAAACTCCAACCCAAAAAAGCTAGTGACACCCACAAATCTACAGTCAGCTACTGTAGTCACAAATCCCACATCAGCAAAATCCAAAGAAGGAAAACTCTCACACAATACCACTACCACCACCAAATCAAAAATAACAGGTACTAACAATCACTGTTCATTGGTATCAACAGTGTCAATTAATTTATTAAAAAGACACAGACTAACAGAACGGATATAAATCAGGATCCATCCTTCTGCTGCATCCAAAATCACACCTCAACTTTAAAAGACAGACATTACCTCAGAGAAATGATTGGGAAAAGGTTATCCAATCAAATGGACTTAAGCAACAAGCTGGAGTAGCTATCGTAATATCTAACAAAATAGACTTCAAACTAAAGTTAATCAAAACAGATGAAGAAGCACATTTCATATTTGTCACAGGAATAATCCATCATGATGACGTTTCAATTTTGAACTTCTATGCCCCAAATACAAGGGCACCTACATTTATAAAAGAAACATTACTAAAGCTCAAATCACATATCAAACCCCATGCACTAACTGTGGGAGACTTTTACACCCCACTCTCACCATTAGATAGGACTACTAGACAGAAACTAACAGAGAAATAAAGGAACTAACAGAAGTTATGACTCAAATTTGTTTAACAGACATCTCTAGAACATCCCACTCAAACATAAAAGAATATATGTTCTTCTCAGCCCCTCATAGAACCTTCTCAAAAACTGACCACATACTAGGTAACAAAGAAAACAGTAGATACAAATTGGAATAACCCCCTGTATCTTATCAGATTACCATGGCTTAAAGTTAGAACTCAATAACAAGACAAATTTCAGAATGCCCACAGATGAATGGAAAATAAACAATGCTCAAGTGAATCATCCCTGGGTCAAGGAATAAATAAAGAAATTAAAGACTTCCTAAAATTCAATGAAAATGAATGCACAACATACCCAAACTTATGGGACACTTTGAAACCAGTCTTAAGAGTAAAGTTTATAGCACTAATAGCCTACATAGAAAGTGAAGAAATCTCACACTGGCAATTTAACAACACACCTGAAAGTTTAGAACAGAAAAGGCAGACTCACACATGAGATATAGAAGCCAGAACATAATCAAATTGAGGGCTGAAATAAATAAAATAGAAATAAAGAATACAATACAAATAATAAATGAGACCAAGAGTTGGTTCTTTGAGAAAATCAGCAAGATAGACAAACCCTTATCCAAACTAACCAAAAGGCAAAGAGGGAATATGCAAATTAACAAAATCAGAAATGAAAAGGGGAACATAACAACAGACACAGAGGGAATCCAGAGAATCATCAGGTCATATTTCAAAACCTGTACTCCAAAAAAGTGGAAAATGTAAAGGAAATGAACAATTTTCTGGATAGGTACCACAGACCAAAATTAAACCAATAGCAGATAAACAATTTAAATAGACCTATAACCCCTAATGAAGTAGAAGCAGTTATCAAAAGTCTTCCAAAGCAAAAAAATCCCAGGGCCAGATGGTTTCAGCTCAGAATTCTACCAGCATTTCAAAGAAGAGCTAATACCAATACTCCTCAAATATTTCCACAAATAGAAACAGAATGAACATTGGCAAACTCTTTTTATGAGGAGACAATTACCCTGATACCCAAACCATACAAAGATGCAACTAAGAAAGAGAATTACAGACCAATTTCCCTCATGAACATTGATGCAAAAATTCTCAATTAAATACTGGTAAATTGGATCCAAGAAAACATCAGAAAACTCACCCGCCATGATCAAGTAGGCTTCATCCTAGATATGCAGGGATGGTTCAACATATGAAAATCTGTTAATCCATCATATAAACAAACTGAAAGAAAAAACCACATGATTATCTCATTAGATGCTGAAAAAGCCTTCTACAAAATCCAACACTCCTTCATACTAATGGTCTTGGAGAGATCAGGGATTCAAGGAACATACCTAAACATAATAAAGGCAAGAAAACAAGCCAACAGCCAGCATCAGACTAAATAGAGAGAAACTCAAAGTGATTCCACTAAAATCAGAAACAAGACAAGGCTGTTCACACTCTCCATATCTATTCAATATAGTACTTCAAGTTCTAGCTAGAGCAATAGGACAACAAAAGGAGATCAAGGGACACAAACTGGAAAGATGTCAAACTTTCACTATTTGCAGATAATATGATAGCTTACATAAGTGACCCCCAAAATTCTACTAGGGAACTCCTACAGCTGATAAATATCTTCAGTAATGTGTCAGGATACAAGATTAACTAAAAAAAAATCAATAGCCCTACTATATACAGATGATAAAAGGAAGGAGAATGAAATCAGAGAAGCATCACCCTTCACAATAGCCACAAACAACACGAGATATCGTGGGGTAACTCTATCCAAACAAGTGAAAGACATGTGTGACAGGAATTTTAAGCCTTAAAGAAAGAAATCAAAAAAGATATCAGAAAATGGAAAGATCTCCAATGTTCTTGGATAGGTTGGATCAACATAGTAATAATGACAATCTTACCAAAATCTATCTACAGATTCAATACAATCTCCATCAAAATCCCAGCACAATTCCTCACAGACCTTAAAAGAATAATACTCAACTTCATATGGAATACCAAAAAACTTAGAATAGCAAAAAAAATCCTGCATAATAAAAGAACTTATGGAGGTATCACAATCCCTGCACTATTACTATAAGAAGATTAATAGAAATGGGTTAAATTAATATGTAAGAGCTAGTCAATAAGAAGCTAGAGCTAATAGGCCAAGCAGTGATTTAATTAATACAGTTTCTGTGTGATTATTTCGGGGTTACGCAGCCAGGGAAAAAAGCGCCCTGCTGCTATATTACTATAGAGATATCGTAATGAAAACAGCTTGGTATTGGCGCAGAAACAGACAGGTGTACCAATGGAATTGAATCAAAGATCCTGATATTAATCCACACACCTATGAACACCTGGTATTTGACAAAGAATCTAAAATTATACAACGGAAAAAAGAAAACCTCTTCAATAAAAAGTGTTGGCATAACTGAATGTCAATATGTAGAAGATTGCAAATAAATGTACATCTGTCCTAGACAACAAAGAGGACCCTAAGACAGATATACATGAATCTAATCTACATGGGAAGTAGAAAAAGACAAGATCTCCTGAGTAAATTGGGAGCACGGGGACCAAGAGAAAGGGTAGAAGGGAAGTGGGGAGGAAGGGAGGAGAAAGGAGAAAACTATATAGCTCAATAAAACAATAAATTAGAACCCCCCAATCCCTCAAGTCCAAATGGATCAAGGACCTCAACATAAATGCATCTACACTAAACTTCATAGAAAAGAAAGTGGGAAGTAGCCTTGAATGCATTGGCATAGGAGATCACTTCCTGAATATCACACCAGTAGCACAGACACTGAGAGCAACCACCAATAAATAGGACCTCCTGGAGCTGAGAAGCTTCTGTAAGGCAAATGACACAGTAATCAAGATTAAACAGCAACCTATAGAATGGGAAAAAATGTTCACCAAATCCACATCGGACAGAGGGCTGATCTCCAAAATATACAAAGAAGTCAAGAAGCTAGATATCAATATATCAAATAATCCAATTAGCTGGGGAACAAGGAGAAGCCTAAGAGAGACATACATAGATCCCCCAGGGAAAGGGAAATAGACAAGATCTCTTGAGAAAATTGGGAGCATGGTAGGGTGGTGGGGAGAAAAGGGAGGCTGAAGAGGAAGGGGAAAGAAAGGGAGGGAAGAGGAGAACATGAGGGAACAGGATGGTTGAGACGGGGGAATGACAGAGAGAGAAATTTATTGTTCTTCCTCTCTGATTCATTTTCTCTCTCCCCAAATACAATACTATGTTATTTCTTTTGTTGCTCAAATTGAAGGTTTGGCTGTTGGGAACTCTTTCAATTGGCTCCATATTCTTTTGATATCCCCTTGCAGGAGTGCGTAGCTATTTCTTAGTTCTCAGCACCTGGCTTATCTTGTATATGCTCCTGGCTTATCTTGTAAATATCCTGCCCAGTCCTAAATTTAGCCATGTCACCACATAGGTCTGCTTTCTGTCATTACAGAAAGATGTTAAAAATCAAGACCTCTTCTCAGTGCTACTAGGATATTATTCCTTAGAGTCCCCCTCCACTGACAGAACAAACAAATCAATGTGTGCATTAATTTGTACATTTACACGCATCATGAATCTTTTTACATATATCCATATGAATGTATATAAAGGTCTGTATCATTCATACTGATATTACAAATCCTGATCCATCACCATGTAGGCCATTCCAACTTCGCTTGCTGGTAATGTTTGAGTTCAACTGTGAAAAACCTGTTTCTGCCCAGCTGCCATCCATTAGTTTCTTCTTAAACCCATTTACAACCAGGTTTGTGGGATTTGTTTACACATTTGTACAGTTAGATCCTTCTGTAATAGACTGATTTTTATATTGGGATTCTTCTCACATTCTATTTGACGTAAAAAAGAAAAACTTGCATACACCCAAAGGGCTAACCTACCAAGGGGAAAGGTGAAGAATTTTCTGCATGGAAGAGTAGTAGATGTGGTCACTGGAGAGTCAGAGTGGACTTTGGCAGAGAACTCTTGGTCACCATGAGACTCCTTTGTCACACTGCCCACTTGCTTGCCAGATTTTCTGATTGTCCTTGCTGTAATACCTCTTACAATGCATACTTGTGCAGCAATACATGTCTGAGCTCTGGGGTAGCTACGTGATATGTTTTGGAAACAATGTGTACCATTTCTAGACAGATGCTTTTGAAATTGACACTGGAATTAATTGTTTATTCTTTGCTACAAAATTGGGTGCAATTCAGGTAATGATTCTGTGTTCCCCTCATCTGTGTCTAGGTGCTGAAAGAAGGACATACATAAACATGTGATCATTTTGGAACTTTAATGGGATTTGGATAATTGTTTATTGCAGCAAACTCAGTTTTTAAGAAATTATATATATATGTATATATATATCAGTGTATTTCTATTTTACTCATTATGCTGTGAGCTATAAGCTGAGATCAGAAATATGCAAATCTCTTACTGGTTCATTTGGGCTTAGCAAATGGGAGGTTCCTTTGGGAGTAGAGATGAAGGAAAACTTTGAGTACTCAGTTTCTTGTGTTTTCCTTGTCATGATAAAGGTCAGAGACAAGAGTGTTCTTCTACCTGTAAAGACCTCAACAGTTTGGTCATGACCCTTCTCTATGCTTCTTAGAGGGGAAGCACATTATTTTTTCCTCAGCAAAATAACATCTTTTAGCTTTCCCAGTTTTTTAAGTCCTAATTGTCCCCAGAGTCATTTGGCTTTCTACCACTACTAGAAAATACCCAAGATAACCAGTTTAAGACAAGATTCAGTTTGGGAGGCTTTGTTCACAGTCTCTTGGTCCTGATGATTTGGACCTGTGCTGGTCTAGAACATCATGGCAGGAACAAATGAAGAGGTCAGCTATTCTCCTCAGAGTGACTGGGAAGTGAAAGGAGAAATATAAAGGAATTAGGGTCTCAGTATCCCTTTCAAAGGCACATCCTTGGCGATCTTACCGTCTCCCTCTGGGCCCCATCTCCTAAAGTTTCTACTATCACCTAGGGGTCTTTATTAGGTTTAAAAGGTACTAGGTTTCCACAGAGACATCTTCAGTAACTAGGCTGAGCTCCTAGTGGTGGAATACCAACCCAGCCGCAAAACTTTCAACCCACTACCTGTCCTGCCTGCAAGAAGCACTGGGGCAAAGACATCTCAGAGTGTGTGGGAGTGGCCAACCGAAACTGGCCTATCTTGAGGCCCATGCCATAAGAGGGAGCCCATGCCCAACACTGCCTGCATGATCAGGAACCAGAGGTTGGATGGCCCAGAGACCTAGGGTAGAACCAAACACGACTGGCCAAAACCAACCAACCAACCAACCCAAAATGTCTGTGAAATGATTCCAAATGATATTCTGCTATACTCATAGATCAGAGTCTAGCCCAGCCATTATCAGAGAAATTTTCTTCAGCAACTGATGGGAGCAGATACAGAGAACATTAGGCAGAGCTCAGGAATGCCACATAAGAGGGGGAAGAAGGATTGTAGGAGCCTAGCGTAGCAGAGGGGTTGAGGACACCAGAACAGGGTCCACAGAATATACTAAGCAGGGCTCATAGGGGCTCACAGGGACTAAAACGGCAATCACAGAGGCTGTATGGGTCTGCTCTAAGCCCTCTATATACATGCTTAGATGTTTAGGTTGGAGTTTTTGTGGGACTCCTAACAGTGGGAATGGGTTAATCTCTGGCTCTTTTGCCCTTTTCCTCCCACTGGCTTGCCTCAGCCAGCCTTGATATGAGAGTTAGTGCCTAGTTGTATTGCATATCGTTCTATTGTGTTTGGTTGATATCACTGGGAGGTCTGCTTGTTTCTGAGAGGAAATGGAGAAGCAGTGGATCTGGGTGAGAAGGGAAGTGTGCACTGGGGGATTTGGGAGGAGTGCAGTGGAGGCCATGGTCAGGATGAATAGTATGATAGAGGAATAAAAAAAAAGAAAAGTAACAACAAAAAGAATTAAAAGGCAGAAAAAGAATATCAAGCATGACAGGTAGCATCAGAGAAATCTTGAACATAGCAGACAGAATCAGCAGGTGAAGTCAGGATATAATAAGGAGTGAGGACACACACACACACACACACACACACACACACACACACACACACACACACAGCAGAGGAGCTGAGGCCTGGTCTCTTCCTGAGTGTTGACAGTTTTAAGGGTCTTTGAGGGTGGTCTTCCTCTCCCAATTTAGGGTTGGTCAGTTTAGTAAAGATGGGAATGCTGATAGGTCCATAAATTTGTGGTAAAATGTTCTAGAAGTCCAGCAACATATGAATGTATAAAGAACGTTTAGAGTTTTGTTAACAATAAAGAAGAATGAAGTATGTTATGTTCAGGAAAATGAATAGAACTGGTGCTCTTCAAATTAAATGAAATAAAAGGCTCAGACAAGTATTATGTTTCTGTACGTGACATATATTCAGATATGTATACATTATATACATTCATATATATATACCTTGATGGAGCAAAAGAGGTCTAAAGGGGAGAGAGAGTGGGGAACAAGAGAGGGGGAAGGGAAGAAAGAAACAAAAATACTAGGTCTTTTCTCTCTTGAGAAATCTAGATTTAATACACATATATGCAGTGTGATACAAGCAGGACCATTGAGAGGGAATAAAGGGTACCAGAGAGGCAAGGGAGGAAGAATAGCAGAAGGTAGTTGTGTGGATGAATATGAGGAAGAAATAAGTATATGTGTGTTTCAAATGTCTTAATGAAACCCTGGCAGGCAATTTTCTGTTTCTCTTATGTCCAATACTTTGAAGTGTACTAAACAAACTCATTTTCTTAAAATCAATTCATTGTTTTGTCTGTCAGTTAAGCAGGGGAAAAAACTCAAACTGACACACCTCTCTGAACCCAGTCTGGGTACATGGAACTTTTTTGTAGGGTGGAAGAAGTAAGTTAGAATGAACAGATTAGTCTCTCATCAGCTTTTCATAGAAACATGTGGAACATAGACCCTTCCACTGAAAAGGGCAAGGGCTAGCAACAGCATCCTTTTTGTGTATTAAGGTCAATATACATTTTACTCTGAGTATATTACTGTAGAAATTACTTATGGGAGGTAAATGTTGACCAAAATTTGAAATAATTTTCATAATGTGCTGAGTCCAAAGACAGGATGGCCCCACATCCAGCAAAGGAAGCTGCCAGTTTGGAAAGTTAATGATACACCACAGGCCACCTACCAGGAAGCATGAAGGGAGTGTTTATAGCTGTAGTAAGCAAACCTTCTGAAACAGCTCCCCAGAGACATCCTGTAGCATCCCTGGAACTTGCGAGTATGAGCAGGTCTCTGTCCAGCTTATCTTAAACGCCGTGGCATGGCTGGCTTTTTCATAAAACTGGTCATCCTTTATTATGTGGGCAGGGTCACACAGGGCCCCTAAAGCCACAGACCTTCTTCTGCATGTGGGCAAAAGTCACGGATTTGAAGTGTAAGGGGTATAATGTGTTTCTGGTGCCAGTCGGCTGAGGAAGTTTGTTAGCTTTTTGTGTATCTATACAAGTAAGCTTGGGGGAGTCCTGGAAACAAGGAGTGACCATTTCTCACATTTCCTTTGGGGAGACAGGAGACAAGGAGCAGCTAGAAGGATAAACTTCCAAGTTCTTGTCCCCACAGACCTACTTCCTTGTGTAAGCCCCACTTCAATAACCTCCCCAGTACTAGTTGCTGAAACATATTGATCTTACAGGGTACATTTCTGCCTCAAGTGACTGTAAGTCTGTAGGCCATCATTTTCATTAACAAGTGAAGCTGAATGAATCATATTCTTTTCAAAGTTGTTTTATTGTGAGTGTGTGCATGTTTGCGCATGTGCGCGCGCGCGTGTGTGTTATGCATGCCAAGGTCAGAGGAGTGTCTCCTTTTTCCATATGGTTCCTGAGGATCAAAATCAGGTCTCTAGGCTTTTCAGCAAGCACTTGTACTTTCCAAGCCATCTCACAAGCCCTGGGTAAATTTTTTTTTAAAGATTTATTTAAATTTTATTTTGTGTTTGTGAGTGTTTTGCCTGTATGTATGTATGCCACCTATATGTCTGGTGCCTTTGGATGCCAGAATAGACCATTGGATATACTGGAGTTGTGGATGATTGTGAACAGTCATGTGGGTGCTGGGAACTGAACCTGTGTCCTCTGGAAGAGCAGCAAATGCTCTTACCCACCAAGCCATGTCTGCACTTGAATCACATTCCCACAGAGAGTAGTCTGGCTGACACAGTAGTCCTCCAGCTCAGTGTTGGAAGCTGCAGGGTAGCTGACAGAGGCTAGGTAAGTCTTGGATATGCATTTGTGTTTTGATAACTTTTATTGATTTCAATTTTCACATTGATTTGTCATACTATCATGTCCTGTCCCTAGATTTAGGGAGCTCACTTCCTTGGAATACATGCAGTTGAGGGAGGACAATGTGTAACTGAGTCATATGGATTCCATAAGTACATTTGGGAATATGGTCTCCCTATAGTGGGAATATTAGAGTACTTTTTCCAAACACAAAAAGTAAGCTACAGATGTAACCTAGAACTTGACAAAGAGCTAAGTGCTAATATATATAATATTATAATCTAATATATTTATATATATAATATTCCCATATATATATGACACTGAACTATAAAGAACTTATTAAGCAACATGCACTCAGAAATCCAAACAAACAAACAATAGAGGAAATGCTCTCCAGATCTGACTGACAGAACCCAAACCAAAGAGAAACCCAGACCCCTTTTCACGAGAGAGTAGTACTATGGAATAAGTTCAGATATGCACTATGTATTGGGAGATTCTGTCTGCCACTGTCCTGGTTAGTGTTTTGTCAACACATCTAGAGTTTTCTGAGAAGAGGAAACCTCAAGCGAGAAATTTCTTCCATCGAATTGCTCGTAGGCAAGTGTGGGGAGCATTGTTTTGATGGCTGATCGCTGTGGAAGGGTCCATACCATTGTGGGTGATGCCACCCCTGCTGTGTAAGAAGCAGGCTGAGCAAGCCATGAGGAGCAGACAGGTGAAGAACCTTCCCTTATGGCCTCTGCTTCAGTTGCTACCTTGAGCTCCTGTCTTTATTTCCCTTCATGATGGACTGTAAAGTGTACGACAAAATAAGCCTTTTCCTTCTGAAAAGTTGCTTTAGGTCATGGTCTTTATTACAGCAACAGAAAGTAAACCAAGACAGTTACGCATGTAATGAGGAAAGAATAAAGTCATGCTAATTAAAGAGTTCACATACAGAAAAATTGGTTCAATAGTATTGTGAGGAGCAATGTGGGGAATACCATAAATGCTAATAACCAATGAACACCACAGAGGCTCAACTCACAGAAAACTATGGGAACATACCTTAAACACCGAGGTGGCATACTTTATTGATTACATGTGCCAAAGGTCAGACGACAGAGATGACATCTTGGGCTGGTGGTACACAGGGGAAAATGTGCTCATTGTTGTTATAATTTTGCAGCACTTGGGCAGTGTTTGTCAGAATCTGGAAAATTTAAAAATAAACAACTTTCACCAGTCAATTCAGTGTTCGAAGCACCCCTTATTGGCATATGGACATAAGATGAACAAACAATAAAATGTACATAAAATGACACAATAAATGTATCATTATATGGTAGAAATTGGAAATGACATTAATGTCCATTAAAAGAAGTATAACAAGCAATTGTTGGTGTATATATACATGTCTTGTGAAGTAGTATGGGCACTGCAAAATATGCTGTGCATACCCTTTATTCATGAGGGACATGTAAGCAAGGGCTCAGTGAAACCACCAGATGAGATGACTCTTTGGGTGGAATCCAAGGTTATTCAAAATGGCAAGGCTATCTCTCTGGAGGCAGGAGGCAGAGAGAAGCAAAAGGCAGGCAGAACCTTGCTAGTTTTAAAAAGACATGTGTTGCAGCAGAAGGAAGCATATACATGGGAATAGCCTGGAAGTTTAGACTAGCAGGGAGGAGGATGGCAGGCCAGAAGAGCCTGGAGGCTGACTTGGGGACTTTGTTATGTGTTGTAGGCATGTGTAAATAGAGACAGGAAAGCCTGGGGGCTAGTGTGGGGCCTTGATTTGTCTTTTTTCCGTTTTTTTGTTTTGTTTATTTTTTGTTTTTATTGAGCTATATATTTTTCTCCACTCCCCTCCCTTCCTCCACCCTGCCCTTCTACCCTCTCCCAAGATCCCCACACTTCCAATTTACTCAGAAGATCCTGTCTTTTTCTACTTCCCATGTAGATTAGCTTTGATATGTCTTACAAATATGTGTTAATAGAAAACTAGATGCCCCATCTGCTGGAGGTAGTCAGCTGTAGAGGTAGATGCAGGAAGTAGTAACTTTTCCTGACAGACAAAAACCCTCTTCTCAAACTTCTGAGGAATGCTGTTTTTAGCTTTTGTTTATTTGCTAGCAATTCTTCTGTTTACCCAGTCATGAGCATGAGCTGAACCTAGATTATAACTTAAACATTTTTGGTGGCACTGCCATTATGGGGGACCAATTTAGACATAGCAGGTTGTGTTCTAAGACCTACAACGGACTTTAAAGCTATGGCAAGTACCAAATTGTAGCAAGCTTTTTTTTTTTTTTTTTTTTTGTTGAAGTATCTTGGACTGCCAGCCTACAAATAAAGACACAGAGATTTATTACTAATTTTAAAAGTTTGGCCTTAATCTTGTTCCTAACTAATTTCTATAACTTTAATTAACCTATATTTTTAAATTTATGTTCTTCCACGAGGCTTGTTACCTCATCTCTGCAATGGCCATCCTGCTTCATCTGTATCTGGCTGGCTACTTCACCTTTCTTCTTCCCAGAGTTCTCTCTCTGCTCTGAAGTCCTACTTATAATCTCCCACCTAACTATTGACTGTTCAGTTTTTTATTACACAAATTACAGAAATACATTTTCACATAGTGTACAAATAGCCCCTTTTTGTCTAAATAAAAAGGAAAGGCTTTAACTTTAGCATAGTAAAACTATACATAATAAAAAAATTATTAGGTAAGAATTACATTCACAATGTCCAATCCATTGTATTTGGAGAAAATATTCTATTATCTATCCCTTCTTGATGAATTTAAAGTTTTATACCTAAACCATTTTTATCATAACTTGCATTACCATACTAAAATATCTCCTTAGATATGTAGCTTAAGTTTTCATGTTTCTTAATTTTTAAAATTTTATATCTCTTATGCAAGTTTCTTTTCTGAATTTGGTAACAAAGAAAAATATAACTATAACTAGTTTTCAAGCCCATCAAAAACCTGAGAAAAATATACTATTACCTGAGTAGACAGGAAGTGCCAAGTAAGCAACTTCCAAAACTATAGAAATGACAGAAATAGCTGGCTGCCTTAAAAGTCACCCAAATTTCCTCTGCAACACTGAGACATCCATCTTTGGCCTATCGGCCTAGAATATCTGACAGACTTCTGTGAAGCAGGATTTTTGGAGGCCTGTCCTACCTTGTCTTGACAAAATTTGGCAATCACTTTTTTTGTGTCCTCCTTGTCCAGTTTGGACAGCATACTGTCACCACTTGAGGCAACAACAGTTTCTTGCCCAGTGGCTAACTTTGCTATGATGAAAGCAAACTCCATGTGGAGGTTCTTTGATGTCTATCATCCTCTTTTGAAGTATATTGGTGCTTCTAGGAACAGATGTATCTCACTGTCATGAAAAGTCTTATGTTATAAGAACACCTGAAATACCACAAAACCAAAACTTATGAATACTGCCTAATACCTATGGGCCTGACAGTATTGTCACACAGTTAGTCCATTTGTCCTTCTGTGTTTTCTATTCCATGTTTTGTTTGTATCTTTTCTTTTGTGCTTTCTGACCATTGTCAAATAAAATAAAAACTCCTTAATACAAATACAGTGATGCCTCAGGAGACACCTGATGACTGAAAAGGTTTCTATGGGATGAATGTGTGGGTAGTTTGTTAGTCTATAGGTGCTTGCCAGAGACAGCATGGCCTTAGATGTTGAGAAATTCATCTTACTACTGAGAAGGGTTCACAACTTAAACTATGTATTGCTTATTTCTGGAATTTTCCATTTAACAATTTAAGACAGCACATGGCTGTGAGTAACTGAAACCATTGAAAAATAAACTGTAAATAAAGGGGGATATTATATAAAAATAATATATAGAAGATATCTCAATTATAAGTTATTGAAATTCTTAGTATTTTCAAAAGTTTCAGGAAAAGCCCTTTGCAAAAGATCTAATGGCAAATAAGATGTCTTTATTTATTTGTTGGGTGATGTACACATGAATGCATCAAAAAAGTTCTGAGTGAATCCCACACTCCTGTAGTCCCTGTACCTGGGAGGTGGAGGCAGGAAGATGGAGAGTTTAAGACTATTCCCATATACATAAGGAGTTTAAGGCCATGCAGAGTCTCAGGAGACCATATACCAGTCTCTCACCTCTTAAAAGAAAAAAGTCTGGAAGAATATACAGTAAATTGCCCATTGCAGCTACCTATCTCCTATGGAAAAGGACATAAGTGAGATTGAAAGGGGAATCACCTACTAGCGTATATTTCTCATTTTTATTTTTATTTTGGGATAAGTTTGAATAGTTTTGTTCTCCAGAAGGAAGTGAATTTACTACCATCTACACACTGAAGATGTTTGTAGATACAGAAGGGTGGGGCTTCTTTCTGTTGACTTGTTAGAGTCATGGGGCCAATGACTTTCTAAACACATAGTTTTGCTCTGGAACTTGGGGAGAAGGCCCAAAAGATGAAAGGCCCAGAGATTTTGGCCTCCACTGAATGTTCAGGAGAGACTTGGCCTTCGTTAGTCATTCCTTCCTCATTCATTACTCCACCACAGCCAAGTTTCTGCTTATGCTGTCCTAGGATGCTTTCCCCAAACTTCTGGCTTCTGAATCAAATGGGCACTTTTTAGTTCAATGAAGCATTATCATTATCTGTTACTCTTTGCTTTGTAAAGTTCCTGAAATTATGAAATCATATACTTCTGAATTTTCTTCCTCTGTGCCACCTTTTTTTTTGTCTCGTCACAGATACTTTTTCATGCTTCCCATTCTTTAGCTATTCATATTATTTAGGGTTCATCCTTATACTTATGTTCTCTTGAGTTTTTCTCCATGACCTCATGCAATCTCCTGACTTAAATAAAATCCTTGTTCTTTGTTTATAGGCTTAGATCTTCCTTGTCATCCCTACCTACATACTATCTAAAATTGAGAGCTCCCAGTAGTGGTATCATCAGCCATCTCAGATTAATTGTGTTCAGAGTCAGATCTAATTTTTTTCAGAATCCCGATTACTGCTCCTTTTTTATGCATGATCTGCATAATGGCAACAGCCTCTTTCATTAGAAATGGGAATGTGATCCATAGTTCTTACCCTGTCTTTGTACCTGCTCTTTATGTTTTTGATGTTCAATGAGCTCAGGATAGTCTGTGTTCTTTGTTAAAAGCTATCACCTTAATTAGAGTCATATTTCCTGGCCAGGACCATTGTCTTTCTGCATTCTGTCTTGCTTCTGTCAAGCCTATTGTATAAAAAGTCTCAGTCCATTAATGGCTTCCCACTAATTTGAAGGTAAAATATCAGAATTTTTCATAACCAATGCTTTCTCTCTCTTCTATGCCCCGGCAGTCAGAAATACCCAAGATTTTCTGATGGGCTATGTTTTGCTAAGTACCTGCATGGTATATCATGTTCCTACCCTTATGGAACTTGCATTTTAGCAGGTGAATCAGAAAGTTAGCATCTATACATATAACATAATAAAATATCATCATCCAAACAAAAGAAGCTAGTGAAACAACAAGAGCCTAGATTAAGGAAGCCTGTTGTTCTACTAATGAGGTCCTTTAGTCAGACTATTCTTGACCAAGGCCTACAGGCAGATTTTGAGACACAGTACTCTAATCAGAAATAAGGATTTGTAGATACAGAAGGTTGGGGCTTCTTTCTGTTGACTTGTTAGAGTCATGGGGCCAATGACTTTCTAAACAAATAGTTTTGCTCTGGAACTTGGGGAGAAGGCCCGAAAGATGAAAGGCCCAGAGATTTTGGCCCCCACTGAATGTTCAGGAAAAACTTTGCCTTCGTTTTTACAAAGTTCCTGTCATGAGAGACAGCTTAGCATGCTGTAGAGCATTGGTTCTCAACATGGGATCACCTAAGACCATCCTGCATATCAGATATTTGCATCATGATTCATAATAGTAACAAAATTGCAGATATGAAGTAGCAATGAAATAATTTTATAGTTGGGGGTCACCACAACATGAGGAACTATATTAAAGGGTCACAGCATTTGGAAGGTTGAGGAGCACTGCGCTAGAGATGACGACTAATACTGAGTGTGATGGATGAAGGTGTAATCTCATGGTACTTTTGAGTGCATGTGAGAGAAACCTCAACTCTGATTTAAACTATAAGAAAATTAATAACCTATTTAAAGCAATCTGGTATAATTCACAATCGAGAATCTAGTGCCATCCATTCTTCTGCCTTTCTTTACTGCCTTTGGTGATTGCTGCATTATTTGATCAGAAACAAGATGAAGGTCATGGCTGTTAGTATTCAGGCACGTGTACTGGCCTGCCCTTGGGTTTTGGACAGACTCCATCCCAGCTATAGCCACTAAGAGCACCTGTTGTCCACATTCTCTCTGTTCCTTTATAAAAGAACCCTGCCCACCTCCTATCTCTCTTTGTCTCTCTCCGTCCCCTTCTTTCTGTTTCTCTGCCTGTCTCTGTCTCTCCCCCTTCTCTTCCTCTCTTTTCTCCCCACTCTCTGCCTCTCTCTTCTCTTCTACTGCTCCTGTCTCCAGAGGTCAGTCTCCACCCTTCCCTTCCACTCTTTATGTTCCCTTTCCCTTAATAAAAAACTCCTCCATGTGAGTTCTGTCACTTGCTGTTTTTCTCTCTCATGCTGCTTTTTCAAATTACAACAATGGCTCCTAAAGGTTATATATCCAGCAGGACAAATGTTCAGAGTATCATAACAGGGTTATAAAAACTATCGTCAGGTTCTGTATCTCAGAAACCTATCCTTTAGGTTTCCCTTCTGTGCAGGAGTGTGTTCTTCCTGACCATTAACAGGCTGTCATCTACTTAGGTTAGATGTGTAATTGTCAATCACAGTACCTGCTTGTAGATTGGAAGTGTTGCTATGGTTTGGATATGAAGTGCCCCTCAAAAGGCTTACTCCCTGAGCAGTATATTCAGAGGTGGGCTTTGAGGATGTGTCTGGATCATGAATGTCTTAACCTCACTAATGAATTCATAGTTTGATGACATTATTAGGCAGTGGTGGGCCCTACTTGGAGTCAGGTTCTTAGAATCTTGTCGTTGGGAGTATATCTTCTCCCTGGGCGGCTCCTGTCACATTCTTTCCCCAATCAAATGCTCTGAGTCACTGTGGAAAAAAAAAACAAGAGAGCTAGAGTTTTATGAAAGAAAGGTTCCAAAATATGTTTTCCTCTTTGAAGCTGTCCGTTCTAAATATTTTCACAGCTTGCATATATGAGAGAGTAGATATAGTAACTGCAATAGGAATCATTTGGAGATTGTAACAGATAGTTTAAGACATCAGGACTGTGTGATTGTCCACTGTCGTCTGGGTGAGAGTGGTGTGAGGACCTTCATAGCTTTGGTGTTGTGGGATTTGGTGTAGTATTGTGCAGGAAGAGGCAGATTACAATGACAAAAATAGCTGTGGATGAGTTCAATTTAAATTATTCTTTTTTTGAGATTTATTTATTTATTAAGTTCTGGGCACCAGATCTCATTACAGATGGGTATGAGCCACCATGTGGTTCCTGGGAATTGATCTCAGGACCTCCGGAAGAGCATTCAGTGGTCAGTGGTCAGTGCTCTTAACCTCTGAGCCATCTCTCCAGCCCAATTTAAAGTATTCTTGAGATAGGTCATAGGCTTACTAACATAGAGCTATCAGGAAAAAGAAAAGGAAGAAAGTGCAAGTGGGTCATGGCATTCTTGAGATGTGGAGACTGGAAGAGTGGATTTGGGGGAGAGACAGAAGGGCAAATTCCTTTTTGCTTGGTTGGGTCATAATTGACACTAGCCAGGTGCAAGAACAATCCAGAATTAAATAGAGTTCAGGGGTGATGGGGACAGGAAGTGCTGTGTAGCTACAATCCAGTGTTGGCATCTTTAGCTTCAACACTGGGTGAGCTTGGCTAAAAAGAGAAGGGAGGGTCCTAAGAGTCAAGCTTTGTGACTCTCAACCATTTGGAGATGAAGAGGAGGATAACAACACACACTTGAGAGAAGGATCTAAGGGTAAAAGTAATAATGATAACAATGATAACAACAACAGCAACAATAAATAGCACATTCTCCAAAGAGGCAAGCAAGCATTAAATTCCAAGAAAAGAATTAATAGTCACTAGGTTGGGGATTTTTAGGTTAGAAGTGACTGTAAAGATATTTTGATGGAGAGATGGAGACAAATGGAGATCCTGATGGTAGAGCATCAAGGGGAAGGTGGGAGGTAAGGGATTGCATGCAGTTTGTCAGGGTTCTATCACGGAAGCACCACAGCTGCTGGTAGGATGTGAAGACAGACTGGTGATGCAGGGGTTCAAGGAGTACAGGTCTGGAAGGAAATGGCTCACAACATAATATTACTAGCATGGCCTCCTGGGGAATCACTACTGCCTCTAGGCACAATCGTGGGCAGACAGCAGAGGAAGGATCTCTCCACTGAGCTCTGTCCTCAGACCCTTTATCTGACTGTTTTTTGTGTTTCCCTTTTTCTCTCCTTCCCTTCTTTCCCCCTTTATTTTTATTTTCTACTATCTCCCCACCTCCTTTCCCTTTCCCTCTCCCACCTTCTTTTATCCTTTCCTTTATTTTCTCAGGAAAACTATCTATATATTGTGCAGGTTCATACTGAGATTGCTGTTTCTGAGTAGCTGGAATTACAGGTGTGCATTGCTAGGTCCAACTTGACTTTCTAATCACTTTTTAAAATTTTTATGGAGATCTGGGAAGATGGTTCCATAGGTAAATCCCTTGCCCCACATGTATGAAGACCTGTATTCCAAGAACCCACATAAAGCTGGCTGAAGTAGCAGGCTATCTGCAATCCCATTGATCCTACAGAGAGAAGAGATAAGATAGAAGATTCCTGGATGCTCACAAGCCAGTGAGCCTGCACAAATAGTAGTGACAACAAAGTGACCTTCTATCAAATAATGTAGAAGTATGGGGATACCCACTGAAACATCTAATGGTAGCTCCCCAATTCTGGCCGGACAGGGAAGGAACCAGCAGAGGACCAAATTAGTCCCTCTGAATGTGGGTGACAGTCATATGACTGGGGCAGACTTGGGGGGTACTGGCAGTGGGACCAGGATTTATTCCTACTGCTTGTACTGTTTATTTGGAACCCATTCCCTTTGGAGGGGTACCTTGCTCAGCCTTGCTCCTTCCTCGAAGCAATGTGCCTTACCCTCTCTGAGGAGTATATAGAGAGTGGGGGAAGAGGTGGAGGTAATGAGAGGATGGGAGAGAGTAGGAACTGGGATTGGTATGTAAAATGAAAAAAGATAGTTTTTTTTTTAAATAATGTGGAAGGTAAAGATCTACACTAGATTGTGTTCTGACTTCCATATGTACACCATGACATGTATTCACACACATGAATACACACCTGTACACAGGACTCACACATACATATATGCACATATATTCTATATGTATATATGTACACAATATATGAAATATAATGTAAAATTTTGGCAGAGCGATTTCCTGTATCCTTTTGGAACTTTCTTCTTGCATAAGTTTGATGGCTTTCATGATGCCCAGTACTCATGTGTCATTGGCACAGCTCCTAGTGATTTATAAGAGTCAATGGATGCTTGCAGGAGTCAATTTAACCTTCTTTCTCATACGATCATAAACTCCTTAGGTAGCTGAACATGGGCCAAACTTTCCAAACTTCTACACTAAAATTAACTTTTCCTCCTTTCTGCTGATTCTACCACTGTTTTGTTCTGGCATTGAAAGACAGATAGAATGGTAACTAAGCAAGAAAGGAGGTGGCCATAAAAGGAACCAAAGCATAGGTTGCTCCTGTTCTTCCAAGACCCAACTCAGCATTTGAGACATCCTCATTCCTTTTTTTTAAAGATTTATTTATTTATTATATATATAGTGTTCTGCCTGCATGTATGCCTGCACACCAGAAGAGGGTACCAGATCTCATTATAGATAGCTGTGAGTCACCATGTGGTTGCTGGGAATTGAACTCAGGACCTCTGAAAGAACAGCCAGAGCTCTTAACCTCTGAGCCATCTCTCCAGCCCGAGACATCCTCATTCTTAAACATGGAGTTTCTATTACTAATTATTATCTACTGTCTCCTGCTTTTTGTTTTCTTAAGCATAGTTCTCCTAGTGTAACCCAGGAAGGAATAAAACATGCATCGTCTTGCCTTGGCAATCTGAGTGCTGTGATCACAGGCTTATATGACCACACTCAACTGGTCTCCTTTAAAGGTTGTAGTACTTCAACTCTCTCACACTGGGTATCAAGCTTCTGGCATGCAAAACTTTGGGGGCACAAACTACATTCAAAACTCAGCACTTTGTGATATTACATTCTGACCACATTTGTATTGTCAGTTTTAAAGTTTTGCTCCTGTGCAAGTACTTCCTGACAGTTTACTCTTCGTCTTTAGGAAGTACCTTTCTTATTGTACAGTTCTGTAAAATGTTAGAGGTGAGAATGTTTGATAGTGTTATGCAAATTAAAAATTTATGCTTTCAGTCAATGATGAAATGACTCGTAAGAAGAACAACATAAATTAATCATCTTTGGTGATGAACTTAAATAAGGCAAATAGATAAGGACCTTCCCTCAAATAGGAGCAGCTTTGCCTACCCAAGGTTCCCTGAAGACAGCTCTTTGCACCCAGTATTTCTTGATGTTTTGGAGGAAGCAAAGACCCATTTGTGATCCTAGGGTGCTAGTTTGGCCAGATGAAGACAAAGGGATATTTAAAGAAAGTCTTTCACAAGTTTAATTAGTCTTAAAACTTCTTATCCACAGTTGCACATTGTGGAATATTTCATATCTTCAAATGCTTTTCTGTAACTGAACCTGGCTCCAATAGGCCTTATGCTGTAACTGTTCATTTGTCATGGGGAGAGAGTAGAAAAGGGATTAGTTGTCTTTTCCCTTTCTGGAGAACTGCCAAAGTAAATTTGATTCTTGCAGATGAAGTCAGTTTTAAAATTGTGGTTCTCTGGTTCTCCTGTAGCTCATTTGGAAGAAGACAGAGCAATTCTGAGAAGCCAGCAGGGAGGGCTGCCAAGACCTTCCCTGTCCTGGCTGGAACTTCTGTTTCCTTGCACTGGGGTCAGCTTGGTAATCTGCCTCAGTA
This sequence comes from Ondatra zibethicus, assembly GCA_004026605.1. Lineage (NCBI taxonomy): Eukaryota > Metazoa > Chordata > Mammalia > Rodentia > Cricetidae > Ondatra > Ondatra zibethicus. The sequence continues at coordinate 20,254 of PVIU01020612.1, forward strand.
TGAAGGATGAAGAGCCAGGTTCAAACACTTGTCCTTGCTCATCTGAGATCTCAGGACAGTCATCTTCACTTGTTGGTTTTCCTTCCAGACCTTGCACCACATCTTTCCTGGAGTTTACTGCAGGTCAATTATGGCTGCTCTTTTTCTGCACCCAGGGAGGTGTATTTTTTCTGTGAAACACTGAAGGAAGTTGGCTTTGCACTACGTTTTTAGGCGTAACCATCTTGGCAAATGTACGGTTGTTATAAGGGAGACATTTGCATCCCTTTGATTATTAGGCCTCTAAAAAACGGCCTCTAAGAAATTGGAATTTCCTCAAGAATCTTAAGATGAGAGAAAGAACACACTGGAACTCAGAGCCAGAGGAAGGGAACTTTTCTTCTAGGAAGAGATTTTATACAGTTGTGGCAACTTGTATTGCAGAAAAGATGAGAGTTGAGACAATGATGAAACATTGACCTTGACTAGGACTAATTGGTTCTACGTACCTCTGAACCTCTTTTGAAACTTGAACCTGTGTTAGGACACTGAAAATAGACTTGAGGGTAACATGACCTCTCTCTTCCTTTTCTCAGTGTGACCACATTAAATAAATATTCTGCTTTTCACTGTTACTTGTCTCTGAAATTGGCTTTTTGAAGATAGGTGATTGAGTCTAGCTTGTTAGAGCTTTGACTTTGGCCCTGGTTCTGACCTTTGAAACTCTGGTAATAGAGGTCTGCAAAAGTTAGAGACTGTCACATCTTATATCTTCTCTCTACTTGTGTGTTTAGAGACAGCAGGCATGGACTGTAGCGCACTGTTAAATGCTGGTGAAAATTACTCAGGGGATATGAGAATCATGGGATTTCATAGTGTCAAAGGGCTGCTAGTCAGTTGCATGGTGGAAAGAGCAGAATAGAAGCAGACTGATCTGGACGGCGTTAGGAAAATCAACTGAAGCTCAATCCTATGTTTGACCTCAGAGTTTTCATATATAGAAGTATTGTGATGCACTGAGGAGATCCATCCGGAGGGGTAAGTGTGTGCCCGCCCAGCTGGCTGGACGCCCCGGGAAGGGAGTACAGGCCTCTTCCAATTCCCTAAATGTTTCTGGCTATTCAGCGGGGCGTCTCCCCGGCTACTGGCTCTCTCTACTTACCCCATTCCATCTTGCCCCCAAGAACCCCTTTCCATCTGCAGAGTCCTAGGATCCACACCTCAGCCTGCTTCGGGGCTGAGGGTCTGGGGAGCCAGCGGTGAGTGCTCCTGCAGCAGGGTCTTCTAAGTTCCACATGAGCCTGCCCTTTTGTCTTTGAGGTCCTTGGCCCAGCAAGTGGCCCTGTTCCTGTATTGAGGATATCCATCCAGAGAGGTAAGTGTGTGCCTGCCCGGCCCACCTGACGCCCCGGGAAGGGAGTATAGACCCCCTCCAATTCCCTAAACATTTCTGGCCATTCAGCGGGGTGTCTCTCCAGCTACTGGCTTTCTCTATTTACCCCATTCCATCTTGCCACCAAGCACCCCTTTCCATCTGCAGGGTACTTAGATCCACCACCACAGCCTGCTTCAGGGTGGAGGGGATCTGAGAGCCAGCTCCAGTGCTGAGGGGACCTAAAAGAGGGCAGAGCAAGAAAAACTCCCAAGTACACAGTCAGCCACAGCAAAGATTGGACCAAGATGCCAAGACTCTCCTGGCTGCATTTGAAGGAAGAGATGGGCAGGCGCCAATGCAAGAATTCCTCCAACAACCTGAAAAGCAGAACACTCAACAGGATGACTTGAACACCCTAATCCAGAAGAAGTAGAAGAAATTAATGGAGACCCTTGTGAAAAACTCCCTTAAAGAAATGGAAGAGAAGACAAACAAAAAATTAGAAGAAATTAATAAATCCCTCAAAGATACCCAAGAAAACCAAGAAAAAGCAATCAAACAGGTAAAGGAAACAGTTCAAGACTTGAAAACCGAAATGGAGGTAATAAAGAAAACACAAACCGAGGGACGGCTAGATATGGAAAAATCTGGGTAAATGCACAGGAACTACAGAGACAAGTATAACCAACAGAATACAAGAGATAGAAGAGAGGATCTCAGATGCTGAAGATATTATAGAGGAAATAAACTCATTGATCAAAGAAAACAACAAATCCAAGAAATTCTTAACACAAAACATCCAGGAAATCTGAGACACCATGAAACGACCAAACCTAAGAATAATAGGGGTAGAAGAAGGAGAAGAATTACAGCTCAAAGGCCTAGAAAATATATTCAACAAAATTATATAAAAAAACTTTCCCAACCTAAAGAAGGATATTCCTATGAAGGTACAAGAAGCATACAGAACACCAAATAGACTGGATCAAAAAAAAATCTCTTTGCCATATAATAATCAAAACACAAAACATACAGAATAAAGAAGAATACTAAGAGCTGCAAAGGAAAAACGCCAAGTAACATATAAAGGTAAACCTATCAGAATTACACCTGACTTTTCTATGGAAACCATGAAAGCCAGAAGATCTTGGATAGAAGTGCTGCAGACACTAAGAGACCATGGATGCAAGCCCAGACTACTATACCCAGCAAAGCTTTCATTCACCATCAATGGAAAAAACAAGATATTCCATGACAAAACAGATTTAAACAATATGTAGCAACAAACCCAGCCTTACAGAAAGTACTAGAAAGAAAACACAACCCAAGGAAGCCAACAACACCCATAATAACACAGACATCTAAGAACCCTCCACCAGTACAACTCAAAGAAGGGAAACATGCAAACACTACCACCAAAAAGAAAACAAAACAAAAAAACCAAAAACTGTAGTCAACAACCACTGGTCATTAATATCACTTAATATCAATGGACTCAATTCACCTATAAAAAGGCACAGGTTAACAGAATAGATATGAAAACAGGATCCAACATTCTGCTGTTTACAAGAAACACACCTCAACCTCAAAGACAGACACTACCTCAGAGTAAAGGGTTGGGAAAAGGTTTTCAATCAAACAGACCTAAGAAACAAGTGGGTGTGGCTATACTAATATCAAACAAAATTGATTTCAAACTAAAATCAATCAGAAAAGATGGAGAAGGACACTTATATTTATAACAGGAACAGTTCATCAGGATGAAGTCTCAATCCTCATCAAGATGAAGTCTCAATCCTGAATATCTATGCCCCTAATATAAAAGCACCCAAATATGTAAAGGAAACATTACTAGAACTCAAAGCACACATCAAACCCCACACACTAATAGGAGATTTCAACACTCCTCTCTCACCAATGGACAGGTCAACCAGACAGAAACTTAGCAGAGAAATAAGAGAACTAACAGATGTCATGAATCAAATGGACTTAACAGACATCTATAGAACATTCCACCCAAACAGGAAAGAATATGCCTTCTTCTCAGCATCTCATGGAACCTTCTCAAAAATTGATCACATACTCGGTAATAAAGCAAACATCCATAGACACACAAAAAAATTGTAGTAACCACCTGTGTCTTATCGGATCACCATGGAATAAAGTTAGAATTTAACAACAATTCTACCCCCAGAAATCCTACAAACTCATGGAAACTGAACAGTCAACTACTGAACCACTTCTGGGTAAAGGAAGAAATAAAGAAAGAAATTAAAGTCTTCCTTGAATTCAACGAAAATAAACAACATACCCAGACCTATGGGACACTATGAAAGCAGTTCTAAGAGGAAAGTTCATAGCACTAAGTGCCACATAAAGAAAATGGAGAAAGCTCACATTAGAGACTTAACAGCACACCTGAAAGCTCTAGGAAAAAAAGAAGCAGACTCACTCAGGAGGAGTAGAAGACTGGAAATAATCAAACTGAGGGCTGAAATTAACAAAATAGAAACAGAAAACAATCCAAAGAATCAATGAAACAAAGAGCTGGTTCTTTGACAAAATCAACAAGATTGACAAACCCTTATCCAAACTAATCAAAAGGCAGAGAGAGAACATTCAAATTAACAATATCAGAAATGAAAAGGGGGACATAACAACAGACACTGAGGAAATTCAGAGAATCATCAGATCTTACTACAAAAGCCAGTTTGCCACAAAATTGGAAAATTTAAAAGAAACGGACATTGTTTTAGATAAATACCATATACCAAAATTAAATCAAGACTAGGTGAATAATTTAAATAGACCTATAAGTCGAGAGGAAATAGAAGCTGTCATCCAAAACCTCCCAACCAAACAAGCCCAGGACCAGATGGTTTTCATGCAGAATTCTACCAGAACTTCCAAGAAGAGCTAATACTTATACTTCTTAAGTGTTTCACATAATAGAAACAGAAGAGTCATTGCCAAACTCTTTTTATGATGCTACAGTTACCCTGATACCAAAACCACACAAAGACTCGACCAAGAAAGAGAATTATAGACCAATCTCACTCATGAACATAGATGCAAAAATTCTCAATAAGATACTGACAAACCGAATTCAAGAACACATAAAAAAAATCATCCATTATGATCAAGTAGGCTTCATCCCAGAGATGCAGGGCTGGTTTAACACATGAAAATCTATTAATGTAATACATCATATAAATAAACTGAAAGAAAAAAAACCATATGATCATTTCATTAGATGCTGAAAAAGCATTTGACAAAATTCAACACCCCTTTATGATAAAGGTCTTGGAGAGATTAGGGATACAAGGTTCATATCTAAATATAATAAAAGCAATATACAGCCAGCAGACTGCTACCATCAAATTAAATGGAGAGAAACTCAAAGCTATTCCACTAAAATCAGGAACAAGACAAGGCTGTCCACTTTCTCCATATCTCTTCAATATAGTGCTTGAAGTTCTAGCAATAGCTATAAGACAAGATAAGGAGATCAAGGGGATTTGAATTGGAAAGGAAGAAGTCAAACTTTTGTTATTTGAAGATGATATGATAGTGTACATAAGTGACCCCAAAAACTCTGCCAAAGAACTCCTACAGATGATAAATACCTTCAGTAATGTGGCAGGATATAAGATCAACTAAAAAAAAATCAGTAGCCCTCTTCTACACAAAGGATAAAGAAGCAGAGGGGGAAATCAGAGAAACATAACCTTTCACGATAGCCATAAATTGCATAAAGTATCTTGGGGTAACACTAACCAAGGAAGTGAAAGATCTATTTGACAAGAACTTTAAGGCTTTGAAGAAAGAAATTCAAGAGGATACCAGAAAATGGAAGGCTCTCCCATGCTCTTGGATTGGTAGGATCAACAGTAAAAATGGCAATTCTACCAAAGGCAATCTATAGATTCATTGCAATCCCCATCAAAATCCCAAGAAAATTCTTCACAGACCTTGAGAGAACAATAATCAACTTTATATGGAAAAACAAAAAGCCCAGGATAGCCAAAACAATCCTATACAATAAAGGAACTTCTGGAGGCATTACCATCCCTGACTTCAAACTCTATTACAGAGCTATAGTGATGAAAACAGCTTGGTATTGGCACAAAAACAGAGATGTTGACCAATGGAATCGAATCAAAGACCCGGATATTAATCCACAAACCTATGAACACCTGATTTTCGACAAAGGAGCTAAAATCATACAATGGAAATAGAAAACATCTTTAACAAATGGTGCTGGCATAACTGGATGTCAACCTGTAGAAGAATGAAAATAGATCCATATCTATCACCATGCGCAAAACTCAAGTCCAAATGGATAAAAGACCTCAATATAAATCTGACCACACTGAACCTGATAGAAGAGAAAGTGGGAAGTAGACTGCAACACATGGGCACAGGAGAACACTTCCTACGTATAACTGCAGTAGCACAGACAATCAGAGCAACAATGAATAAATAGGACCTCCTGAAACTGAGAAGCTTCTGTAAAGCAAAGGACACTGTCATTAAGACAAAAAGGCAACCTACTGATTGGGAGAAGATAGTCACTAATCCCACATCAGACAAAGGTCTGATCTCCAAAATATACAAAGAACTCAAGAAACTAGACATTAAAATTCTTAGTGATCATGGAAATGCAAATCAAAACAACTTTGAGATACCATTTTACACCCACCAATGATAACCTATGCTGGAGATGATGTGGAGTAAGGGGAACACTCATCCATTGCTGGTGGGAATGCAACCTTGTGCAACCACTTTGGAAATCAGTGTGGCGGTTTCTCAGGAAATTGGGACTCAACCTATCTCAAGATCCAGCAATACAACTCTTAGGAATATACCCAAGAGATGCCCAATCATACTACAAAAGCATTTGTTCAATTATGTTCATAGCAGCATTATTTGTAATAGCCATAACCGGGAAACAACCTAGATTTCTCTCAATGGAAGTATGGATAAAGAAAGTGTGGAACATATACACATTAGAATACTACTCAGTGGTAAAAAACAATGACATCTTGAATTTTGCATGCAAATGGATGGAAATTGAAAACACTATTCTGAGTGAGGTAACCCAGACCCAAAAAACCGAATATGTAATGTATTCACTCATTAGTGGACTCTAGCCATAAACAAAGAACTTTGAGCCTTAGTTCACGATCCCATAGAAGCTAAATAATAAGGTGAACCCAAAGAAAAACATGTATAGATCATCCTGAAAATTTGAAGTGGACAGATCTCTGTGCAAAAGTTGGGAGCATAGGGGTGGGGGTGAGGATGGGATGGGGGAAGGGGAGATGTGGAGAGAGAAGGGAGAAGGGAAGTATTGGGGAGAGCTTGGGGGAGTGGGATGGTTGAGATGGAGGAAGGGCCCACATGGGAGCAGGGAAGAAGATATCTTAATTAATGGGGCCATTTTAGGGGTGCCAAGAAACTTGGCTCTAGAGGGTTTTCCAAGTGTCCATGCGGATGTCCCCAGCTAGGTCCTTGGACAGTAGAGGAGAGGGTGCCTGAACTAGCCTTGTCCCTTTTTCACACTGATGAATATCTTGAATATCACCATAGAAATTTCGTCGGCGATGGATGGAGATAGAGACAGAGACCCACATAGGAGCCATGGACTGAGCTCCCAAGGTCTAGTTGAAGAGCAGAAGGATGGAGAAGATGAGCAAGGAAGTCAGGACGGCGAGGGGGTTGGTCCTCCCACTGACACAGTATGCCTGATCTAATGGGAGCTCACCAAAGCCAGCTGGTCTGGGACTGAACGAGCATGTGATCAAACTGGACTCTCTGAATGTGGCTGATAATGGGGGCTGACTGAGAAGCAAAGGATAATGGCACTGGGATTTGTTTCTACTGCATGCACTGGCTTTTTGGGATCCTAGTCTGTTTGGATGCACACCTTCCTCGGCCTGGATGGAGGGGAGGGAGGGTACCCTGCCCTCTCTTAGGACTTGAGGGGAAGGGAAGAGGGTTAGTGGGGAAGTGGGAAGGAAATGGGAGGAGGCGAGGAAGTGGAAATTTTGAATGGTATTATTTATAAAGTAAGAAAAAAACCAAAAAAGTATTGTGATGTAATGCTTGTAAAATGGAATTTTAGTTTTCAGAAAAATCATGGTAAGTTGTGTTTCTAAGCAAGGATTTGTATGATCAGAGGGTATAAATATGAGCATTTAGCTTCAGTTTTGTTGTTTGTGAGATGGGGTTGTGGCAAGGAATGCCGTATTTGGAGCAATGCCTAGCAGGTAGCAGGCAGCACTTAAAAATACATGGATTATTATCATCTTTTACAGTTCCTTACTTTGAAGTGGATCACACCAGAGCACAGTGACAGAACTCAGGAAAATGTAATTTTTCCATCCCTTTCCTTACTTGACTGTCATTCAGATCTTTTGAATAAATTTTTACAAAAAATAAAATGAATCACTTTAATTATCTTTTCATGATAGTTTTGCAACATTAAAATAATATTTAGGTGAAAGTGAGAGACTTTGTAGATAGGATTCTGCTATGTTTGACATCGTTGGACTCATGATAACTATCCTTTCTTAATTTTTGTTTATTTATTTAAAAAAATTTCATACAATATATTTTGTCCATACTTTTACTACTCTCCCAATTTCTCTCAAATATTCTTCCATCTTACCCACCCAGTTTCGTGCTCTTCCTCTCTCCCTCAAATTAAAAAAAGAAAAGAAAAGAAAAAGGAAGGAAGAAAAAAACAAACTAAAAAACAAAAACACAAAAAAATTGAAGTCTGTTTTCTGTTGGCCACGTACTCCTGAGCATGTTCCCTTTACTCCGAAATTATCAATTGCAATGGATGGGTTTTTGTGTCCATTTCTTGGCTGAGACACTGTCTAGCTATGCATGGTGTCACAGTCACTGTGAATTTATATGTGCATCAGTCATGTTTTATCTGAAAAAATTCTGTTTCCTTAGAGTTAGCCACCACTTCTATCTCTTACAATCTTTCTTCCTCTTTCATATAGATCCCAGAGCTTTGGGGGAAGGGATATGATAGAGACATTTGATTTATGGCTGGTTACACCAAAGTCTCTCACTCTCTACATATTGTCCATTTTCAGAACTCTGTTTTCATTGTCATCAAATGTAAAAATGAAGCTCTCTGATGAAGGTTGAGCATTGATCTATGGGTATAGCAACATGCCATTAGCAGTCATTTAATTGCTATGTTCATTTAGCAGAAGGGTAGTAGTAGATGTTTTCCCATAGAGCCCATGACCTATCTAATCTCAGATTCTTGGCCTCATTAACAGTATTAGGTATGGGTTCCTTATCATGGAGTGATGTGGGATGCCCTTCTGTATGCTGTGAATATGTTTTATTACCACTGATTAATAAAGAAGCTGATTTGGCCAATAGCCAGGTAGGAAATTTAAGCAAAGATACAGGGAAAAAGAAGGCAGAGTCAGGGAGATGTTAGCAGCCACCAGGGAAGCAAATTATGAGGTAACAAGACATGAGTCTTGTGATAAAATATGGACTAATAGAAATGGGTTAATTGAAGTTGTAAGAACTGGTTAAAATAAGCCTGAGCTAATAGGTAAACAGTTTGCAATTAATATTAAGTCTCTGAGTGGTTATTTTAAAGTGGCTGTGGGACCAGAAACCTCCAGTTACAAATGACGCCCACTGTCTGACATGGACCTACAGAGGACTTAAAAAAACTTAAAAAGAGGGCTTCTAGACCCATAAAAATGGGAGTCAAGAGCAGTTTCTTGGTAGCCACTTTTTTTCTTTTCAGATAGGCTCTGTTTTCTGGTGGCGAATAGATGCATGACCCCTTTAAGAGACAGCCTTTTAGTTCACAATGGCAGCATAGATGACTCTTTTGGGAGGTTCTGCTATGGATTGCTTGAATGGGGTTTGTGGGTAGTGTGTTATAAGCTGCTTGATGGAAGCATGGATCCACTGCATTCCTAGAGTTGGGGTGGTGAACATGGCTCCCAGAGCTGGTGGTGAATGTACCTCTGCCATGTTGGAATGCTGAATGGGGTGGAACCAATAGCCAAAGCCTCAGCTTTGGTCCTAGCCATGCCCACTTAACATTTTAAAAACTTTCCTGGTTAGAAAATGATTACAGGGGGCTGGAGAGATGGCTCAGAGGTTAAGAGCATTGCCTGCTTTTCCAAAGGTCCTGAGTTCAATTCCCAGCAACCATATGGTGGCTCACAACCATCTGTAATGAGGTCTGGTGCCCTCTTCTGGCCTGCAGGCATACACACAGACAGAATATTGTATACATAATAAATAAATATTTTGAAAAAAAAGAGAAAATGATTACAGATATACATTAAAAACAGATTCAGACAAAAGGTCTCTAAATGGGTCACAATGTGTTTGATAAATATGCATAGGGTTGGGAGAGAGAGGATAAGGGATAGATAGGGTCATAGATTAAAACAATAATTTAAAGATAATAAACAGGTTCTTAAAAAGGAAATAGAGTAATAAAAATGATAATAATCAAAGTAAACATGGAAATTACACAGAGTCTGGATATGTATACAATTGTGTTTTCTTTGATTGTTAATGAACTAACTGCAGAGAGACATTTGATTCTGGAACCTATTAAGATAAACCAACATAAAGGTTCTGACATCAAAATCTGGATCTAAGGATATGTTGCTTTGGAAAAGATGCTCTGCTTTTGTTTCCACAGAAGATGAAAGCTGTGGATTCCTTCCAAGCTAATGTGGTTTGATCAAGTAAGACCCCCTGGGAGAACTCTGATGGAAGTGATAACCCAGGTGATCCAACATCCAAAACAGCTTCAAGGCAACTGAATAGGATGATGCAGCCTCACAGACTACTATAGCCAAGGTTTAACCATAATTATAAATTTTCTAAGGATCCCCATAAGATTACCAGTACCCCTAATCAGCAGGAATTGGTTTAAAAAACTATACCCATATTCCCAAAATATTGTTTATAAATGTTTATTTTCATTTAAAGGGAGTTGGTCATATATGATTAATGGTCATAGTCAATTTTTTTCTAAAGAAAAAAGGGAAATATGATATAGAAATGATGAAAAAAAGATTGTTGAATCTACTTTAATCCAAAAACCAACTGTTAATCTCAAAATACTTTATATTGGTATGGATTTTGGTTTATTGATACAAATTTAAGATCAATTTTGTTATACTATATGTATATTTATACTCTTGTTTAAGGTATTATGTTTATGCAACTCATTTAAAAAGATAATGCATAGTAAAAAATACAACTTAATAGTATTCTACAATAGCCAAACTTATAGTTATATTTGTTAGGTTTTCTAGATATGCAGAGATATATTTCAGATGGATAGGTAATCTTTAAACACTTCAAAGACCTACAGAATATGGAATTCAAAATGTTTTAAGAACTTAGGCTTTTCTTGACAGTGAGAATCATCTGCTCCTGGCAGTACCAATTACTTCAAGAGGATGATGGGCATCAAAGAAACTCCTCATGGAATTTGCTTTCAATGTGGCAAGGCTAGTCATTTGGGCAAGAAAATGCTCTTGCCTGGACTGTTAGACTGTATGCTGTATAAAACAGGATCCACAGGAAAATGGCTGTGGAACTTGCCAAAAAAGATGAGACAGTCCTTCAGGTTACTATTTCATGGAAGAATCTGTCAGGCATTCTGTAGGACACAAAGAAAAATGACTGACAAACTATCAATATACTTGGGACAGTTTTACATTTCCTGCTTCACTGAGAAATCTTCCAGACACTCTAGGCCGATAGACTGAAGATGGATGCCCCAATGTTACAGAAGAATTTTGGGTGACTGTCCAGGCAACCAGATGTCTCTATCATTTCTAGACAAAGTTCCTTTCAATGCACTTCCTGTTTACTTAGCTAATATTGTATCCTTCTGGGCTCTTTGATGGAGTTGAAAACCAGATATTTATAATTATAATTTTCATTAGTTATGACAAAAGATAAATTAGATATAAAACATTAGACTCATAAAGAGAGAATAGATAATATTTTCTTTGATTTTGCCAAGTACACATAGATTAAATATTATAGCTATAATTCTTGCTTAATACATGTTTTGTATATGTAATTTTGCAATGATAAAGTTAAAACCTTCCTTTTTAATTAGACAGAAAAGGGGAGATAATGTGGGATGCTCTTCTGTATGCTGTGAGAAGTTTTATTACCATTGATTAATAAAGAAGCTAATTTGGCCAGTAGCCAGGCAGAATAGAGCCAGGCAGGAAATCCAAGAAAAGATATAGGGGGAAAAAAGGGCAGAAATGAGAAATGCCAGCAGCTACTGGGAAGCAAGATATGAGGTAACAAGCCACAAGACTGGGTATAAAATATAGAGTAATAGAAATGGGTTAATTTGTAAGAACTAGTTAATAATAGCTCTTGCTGCCTGCTTGAGATGGAGACTGATCCTCCCCATCAATTATATTTGCATAAACTTTGATTGTTGATGCTTTCCTTTATTGCATAAGCTTTTTTTTAATAATTTTTTTTTTTGAGACAGGGTTTCTCTGTAGCTTTGGAACTTGTCCTGTAACTAGCTCTTGTAGACCAGGCTGGCCTTGAACTCCCAGAGATCCGCCTGCCTCTGCCTCCTGAGTGCTGGGATTAAAGATATGTGCTATTATTGTCCAGCTAAGCTTTCCTTTAATTCCATAGGCGTTTCCTTTCCACAAGTTACAGGATTAGTTAGGTGGGGTCTCATCCTGATGGCACCACTTCTTTTATTCCATTTTTCCCCCTCATCTCCTTTACCACAAATGAAAGCTTCAACATTAAATTTCTGGGTGCTCTTTTTCTCCTCAAATGTACATTTTATATTTCTCCCCCTAACCTTGCCCTTTTTCATTATAGGTTTGCATAAGGATCATCACTAATAACCACATGACAGAGTCAATACTAGATTGTCTTGAGATTTCCTCTGCCAATGACATTAGACAAAAACTCTTCAATTTATTCTTACTACAAGAGTGAAAGGGAGCCAGATTATATAGCCAAAATATCACAAAAGGTCTATAACCCAGTGCTCATATTGTACCTGTTTGAAACCTTTTGAGCCAGGCTTCCACAGTCCACACTGTTTTCAGCAACACTGCCCCCCATTAGCCCATCCCCATTTCTAAGTGTCAGCTTGAATACCTAGAAATACATTCTACTCAGAACCCCCAGTTGACATACCTGGAAGAATCTCAGATACATTCCCTATCAGGCAATCAATACCTACCACACTCTCCTGAGAACCAGAGAGGGCAACAGAAACCAATGAATGGAACACCTAACCAACAAAGACATGACCAGATGTCAGGCCATCGAATTACAGTCATCCCAAATCTAGATGCCCAGACACCAGTGTAAAAACACAATCAATAACAGCCAGGACAACAGCCAGTCAATATGTCTTGACTAAAGCCCAGCAACCCTGCTATAGTAAGCCCTGAGAAATGCAATGTTCATTGAAGAACAAGATAAGGACTGCAAAATAGCCTTTATGAATATGTTAGAGGTTCTTATACAAAAATGAATAAATCCATTAATGGACTCTATGGAAACACAAACAAAAACTGGAACAAAATGAAGAAAACAGTTCAAGTTATGAAAGTAGAAATAGAAGCAATAAAACACAAACTGAGGGCAAATTGGAAATGAAAAATTTAGGAACTCAAATAGGAACCTCAAAGGGAAGCCTCAAAAACAGAGATGGGAGAAAGAATCACAGGCATGAAGACAAGATAGAAGGAATGAATATCTAGGTCAAAGAGAATGTTAAAGCTAAAGGTATCCAGACACAAAACATCCAGGAAAATTGGGGACACTTTGAAAAAAACAAATCTATGAATAGTAGGAATAGAGGAAGAAGAAGAAACCCAGGTAAAAGGCACAGACAATATTTTCAACAAAATCAGAGAAAAGTTTTCAGCTTAAAGAAG
>PVIU01020613.1:0-33566 GCA_004026605.1 Ondatra zibethicus
AACAGTAGGGAAATGGAAGTTAACTTTATTGCATTGGCTCTAAACTGTGTCATGAAACAGGAATCCAATCCTTAAATACCTGGATTGCCCATTTTTCTCTTACTAGAATGAAAATACAAGAAGTAATGGATGAATTACCTCATGCTTGGCATTTTCTTTCATTTTTTGGTGTGAAATGCTTTCCTAAAAGTTTTGTTGAAATCATGTGGCATGAGTAAGAGGAAGTGGACTTTGCTCTTGTTGGGTTCTTAATCTCATGACTGAAATAATAGCACTGGACATTCAGAAATAAGGAACTTTTGAAACTCCAGTCTCTGCTTAGCAAGAGCCAGACACTTATAATCAGGCCACTAGCACAACCAGGTTGCTTTCTTTTACTGTATTTAACCAAATGTCTGAATTGCTAAAGATGTACACGTCGGCATTGATTGTTCAGTGGACCATTATTTAATCGCAGCCTTTTGCTTCCTCACATCCCACACTTCTGCCCCTATTGATCTTTTTACTGTTGAGCTGGTGACATTATTTTCTCTAAAGCCGACAGCTTTGGGGTAACTACTGAGTTCCTGCTGTGGGTCAGCAAGAAAGAAATTCTGAAAGGAAAACATTTCTGTTGCTTTGACTTTCTTCTGCCTGGTTTTCCCTCCCGTGCAGCAGGCGCTTCTCTCCTTGTTGGGCTCCAGGCTTTCATATCTCGTTTTCCTGTAAGTCTTTTTTCCTTTTTTAAAGCTTGTTTTGGTATGATTTGGAGGGGCAGGGGTGGAGAGTAGCTTTTCTTAAACTTCCAAGGTACTTTGAAAAACTATACATAAATAAGAAAAAAGTAATTAAATACAATGTTTTTTTCTTAATATAATGTATTTAGTTTGTATAATAGTTTGTTTAGGGAGAGTGTGTTGATTAAAGAATGTAAGAAAATGAATTCAAGAGCATAGGCTAGAAACAGATTCTGAGAAGAGTAAAGTTAGGTAGGAAAGTGACGCCAGCGAGGAGGAAGAGAAAACCTGAGAAGGGTAAGGAAGGCTGCCTTAGCTGTCACTCCAGTGAATTTTGAAACTCAGTTTCCAAGTCAGGTATATCTGAGTGCACTTTCTCTCTAGGAACAGGTTTTTAGGCTAGAGAGATGATCAGTTAGTAAAACGTTTGCTGTATAAGCACAAGGACTCTGAGTCCAGGTCCATAGCATTCAGTTCAAAATTGGATATGGTGACATGTGTCTGTTACCGCAGTGCTGGCACGGGAAGCAGATACAGGAGGATCCCTTGAGCTTATTGGTCCACAGCCAAATTAGCAAGCTTTGTGTTCAGTGAAAGGCCTTGTCTCAAAAATAAGGTGGAGAGCCATTACAGAAGACACCTGATGTGGAGCTTTGGCCTCCACACACCCACATGTGCACACATCACCCAGATACAGCAGGGGGGCCTGGGGAACAGTGGGTTTCTTGCCAGACTTACTTTAGACTGCCAGCCCCCAAATAATGACACGGATACTTATTATTAATTATGAAAGTTTGGCCTTAGCTTAGACTTGTTCCTAACTAGCTCTTTATAACTTAGACTAAACCATTTTATATTCATCTACATTCTGTCATATGGCTGGTTACCTCTCTTCCATACTGTACATCTGACTCCCTTTGCATCTCACTGGCAAATACCACACCTCTCTGATTCTTCTCTGAGTTCCTCTCTCTGCCCTGAAGTCCTGCTTATCCTCTCCTGCCTAGCTCTTGACCGTTCACTTTTTTATTAACCCACCCACAGCGGCACATCTTCACACAGTGTGCAGATATCCTGCAACAGATGAGAAAAGAACAGGTCCTCTTTTATTCAGTTGGTTATAAATGATATAATTGATCTATTATTCCCAATGAGATAAATATTTAGGTTTTTTTTGTGTGTTTTACTTAATACTCCTACAGTGTACAACATGTCAACCTTTAGTTCTTACTTCTGTATTGAAATTATAGGGATCACAGAGGGTTATTATAATTTGAAAGTGGCAGAGCCAGAATTTAACCTAGGAAGTTTGACTCCAGAGTCTGTGTTCTTAATCATTTTCCTACATTGTCTTTTTGAAGCAATTTTATTTCCATATCTTTAAAAACAATCAATTTGGAGTTTAATCCTATTACTCTCTATGTACAAAAACACATTAGAGTTGCTTTGATTTATTTTCAAAGAGAACAAGACCAAGGCAAAGCCCTTTTGGAAAAGTGAGCCACTTGTTATGAAGTGTTATTGTGTAGAAAGAACAAGCGCAAGCAGGAAGAAAGCACAGGAATCATTGCAAGCACTGGAGGAGAAATGGAAGAGTAAAGTATAGATAAGGAAAAAAGCATCAACTTGTTTATTTTGTCTAAAATTTGGAGGTGAAGGAAGAAGGGTTCAAAAATGAGGTAGTCAGCAGCATCAGATGTTACAGGTCTCCCTGAGAGTGAAATGAAAATCCCAGTTAGCTTTATAAACAGAAATCACTGGTGACAGTGATTACATTCGTGGTAATCAGAACAGAACCCACACTAGAAATGAGAGAGAACATGAACGAAATCAAATAGAGTGTTTGGTAAATATGACATTGATGGAAGAAATGATAGCCTGGGCATAATTAAGGAAACAGATTCCCATTTCTGTGAGTACGTGCGTGCGTGGCGACCCCTCAGGGACTTGACTGTGCTAGGCCAGCTCTTTCTCCCTACAGATAGAGATCATTGTGATTGGGTTTATATTCATATAAGTGTAAGAACAGATTTATGTTTTGTGCCTGACAGACATTCTGAAGAAAATTAACCAAGTCAACACAATGTTTGTTCCTTATCTGTATTAATGTTTTTATGTTTAAAGCAAAACATGGAGAAAGTTGAAGAATTTTTATTTGCAGTATAACTACTATCCCAACTACATAGCACAATATCTGGACATGTATATGGAATTAAAACCAGATTAAAAAATAAAATAATGTTTAAAGTGTTCTTAAGATATCAAAAGTCTTTCAAGTAATGAATGACATGGTTATTAATAATGGGAAACAGTTTTTAAAATATAAAAGGTGATAAAACTGTTCCTAATTAAATTTATATATAGCCTTTGAGTTTTTCCTCATATAAAAGCTAGAAAACTAGCAAAGTAGCTTATGAAATCATTTTATGTCTCAATAGAACTTGGTACAAGCTTTTTGGTGATCTCACAAACCTTAATTATGAAGGAAGCAATTATTATGTTATAGGAAATGTCTGTGATTTATGGTTAAAGTCTAAGACACTCGTGTCGTTTCTCTTTCCTCCCTCCACTTACAGTGACTTGTTCATTTTATACTCTTAGTTGCTTAACTTTTGACACCTTCAGCAATGTTAAACCTTGACATTTCCTTATTTTTTTCCTAAGACTTCTTGTCTATTAATTGTGTGATTTTTTTTCCACACATTGCTGCTAATCTTCTTTACAGATCTTGTTTGAAGAGCTGTAGAGTCTATAATATGGATACTTGACCAGAATCCAGCAAGATAGATAATTAGCTATAAGTTGGAGCCTAACATCTAACTAATTATTTGACTGTTGGCTTCATGTCTATTGCCTCTGCTAGCGAATAAATACACTGAGGGCAAGAAACCTCTCTGCCTTAATCTTCTTTCTGTCCCCACTACATAGCGCAATGCCAGACATGTAGCACATATTCAACAAGGAATAAATGAACAGATGAGTGAACTGGATGCCAAATCCACCAGTTTCATACTATCTTTAATGTTATCACCACCACAGTGTGATATCGTGCAGCGGCCAGAGATCAGCTGTGGGTGGTGGTCCTCAGGTGTTGTCCACTGTATTTTTTTAAACAAGTTCTCTCACTTGACCTGGAACTTAACTGATTATGCTAAACTGACTAGCCAGCGAGCCCAGAGATCTTCATCTATTCAACCCCCAGCACCCCCGTGCTAGAATTATAAGCACATACCGCAGTGCTTTTTTTTTAAATTATTGACAAAAGTTTTTTTCATATAATATATTCTGATGATGCTTTTTCCCTTCTCCAACTCTTCCCAGATCCTCCCCACTGACCTGCTGACCCACACAGTTCTGGTGCTCAGACTCTGGTCTTTATGCTTACATAGCAAATTCTTCGCTGCCTGAGCTATCTGCCCAGCCTCTTGAACATTTATTTTATCAGGGCCATCTATGCCTTGTTGACTGTAGAAATCAGTCTTTCAAAATAAGTGAACTCAAGTGCAGTTTTACAAGACTGAGTACCGCTTTGCTCCAGGGAGGTTCTAGTAAGATCTCCTGGTTTCATGTTTGAGAGGCTATAACCTTGGTAATATGTGGACAGAGGTGATTATGTTTTCAAAGATTTTTGTATCATTTTAACCTCCAGAATGACTAAGCCGCAGACTGATTAGTTCTAGATGCCTATCCATAATGTGTATCTGTGATGTCCTAAAAGGGTAGGACCATGTTAACATTTTATTCCCCATGTAACACCTATTATGTTTAAAAAATTAAGAAAGAATTGCCAACTTAAACTGTAAACTATTTTTTTTGGATGATTCATCTGGAGTCGTCTGTGTCTGGTTATACAATGCCTTGAAATAAATCTCTGTAGAATTACTGTTGTTATTGCATGGAGAATTCCTTTGAAAGAAAGACATCACAAGTTGAGCAGAGAGAACAAGAGACGGCTCTTCAGGTTATGTGATCTTTTGTGGAGTTTGTGTTAAGTCTGTTTGCTGTAGGGTCATAGAGCTGCGCTCATGCAGCTTTGTAAATCTGATTACTCAAAACAGCGTCACTTCCTTCCTTCTTTCCCTCTCTGACTGGGCATGCTTTCCCCACAGTCTGGCTTCATTCTTTCCTCAGCTGTCCCTTCCTCACCATGTGCCTGCTTGTCTACCAGACTGGTTACCTCTGTGCCAGTTTAACTCAAATGGCCTGGCCTTTTCTCTTCATTCATGCTACGTTTTCCAGGCAGCTGCAGAGATTTATAGTTTGCTTGTCCTGGAGTTTTTTTCAAATTTTAATAAAAATTTCCTTGAGCTTCAAAAAGAGTTGGAGTGCATCAGGGACTAGCATGGAATGAAGTTGATATGTTTGGTATAAATGGTGAATCATTTAAGGGAGTATGTCTGACACAAAAGACCAGTGACTCTAACTCTAAGCCTTAAAGAGTGGACAACTGAGCTTTAAAAATAGCATTTTAGGAATTATCAACCTACCTCATTAAAATCAATGGGGATATGGACTCTATACTTGGAAGAAGGTATAGGTAGAGTACAGAGGTGGGGTAGAATTGGATTTTGGACTATTAGAGAAGGAGCCAGCAAGGAGACTAAAAGGGAGCAGGCCACAAGCTTGGAAAGCCAAGAGGGGGAAGATTGTCAGGGAAGTAGTTGACTCTCAGATACTGCTGAGGTCACAAAGATGAAAGCAAGTGTGTCCTGGGTGTATTAATGGGAAAGTCACTGATACTTTAGCCAGAGCCTTTAGTGGTGGAAGTGAAAGACTAGGGATGGATTGGGTAGCCTAGAACAGCAAAACTGCTATGAATTGGTTTATCCAAGGTTGAAGGGGACAGAAAAGTATGTTTTTTTTAACTGTAGCTACCAGCTGTATATATCTGAAGACTCATCAGTAGATAGGAAAGAACAATGTTAAAGAAGTATCATATCTCTGAGAAGAATAGAATTTAGATAAGAAGAATTACCCTTTCTAAACATTTGTTTGTATTGGTCTCCTCCCAGCCCAGGTATTTCATGTGCTAGGCAGGTGAGCTGCTGCTGAACTACACTCTCCGTCTTCCTTCTCTGGTGACGGAGGCTGGGAGAGCATGGGTTTCTAGGAAGACAAGAGAAGGCATCTCTGATGCTTCCTGTTATCCCAGTGAAATACAATGTGATGTTGTCAAGTGAGCATGAAGACATTGGAGAAAATAAATGAGCTCCAAAGAGAGACAGAGAGAGTCTGAAGTGAGATGGTAAGCCTAGGAGAGTCACAGGCTGTTGAGCTTTGGCACTATGGACTACACTGAAATCTCTACAGCAGAGTAACAAAGGTGGGGCCGCAGAGTTCTGCATTCAAGGTATTTGTAATCTAGAGAATAAAATACACAATTAAGTATAATGCGATGTGATAGTTGTGATATACAAGGTAAATATCACGAGGTGTGATAGCACACACTAATCAGTCTTAGGAAGGGGCCAGCCTGTACAGGGGAATCTTTCTGGAGCCTTAACAGCTAGGCCAATTCCTGATTGCTCTAAAACACTTTACCTAAAGCTATGATATCATAGCTCATGTGGGACAAGAATATTCTACCAGGCATGATAGCATACCTGCATCAACACATCTTTATATGGTAGCTTGTTTTCCTTCTGTTATGCCATCAGGAATACCTGGTCTTGGGAAAGTGCTATTTCTCGTTTCTTTCTCCCTCATCTTTTTCATCTTCCCCAAGTTCCAGTTGTTAGAAATAGAAACTTCATAAGAAATTATAGAATAAATTGTTACTTATAAATGATATTTTAAAATTCCATTTGACATGGCTAGTATCTCTTTCAAAGTAAGTAATAATTTAATTTTTTGCTATTGTAATTAGGAATATTTGATTATTTGGTATCCGTCTTTAATTTTTGTCCTATCACTTTTTGGTTCATTAACCTTTGTAGCATTCCAGGGAACTATACCACTTGGAAGATTCTAATTTTCTTTAAGAATAAAATCTGAGCTGGGTGGTGGTGGCACATACATTTAATCCCAGCACTCAGAGGGCAGAGGCAGGCGGATCTCTGTGAGTTCAAGGCCAGCCTGGTTTACAGAGCTAGTTCCAGGACAACTAGGGCTATTACACAGAGAAACCCTGTCTCCATCCCCCGACCCCCAAAGAATAAAATTTGTGACTGGATTTAGTTATCTGTTACAACATAAAGCAAAGATCTATTATTTAACATCATTTAAAATTAGAATTGATAGTAAAGTTTTATAGCTATGCCATGTTGTGCATTTTTTAGGGTGAAGCTTAGCTTTATGTTTAAAAGCCTTTTAAAGATGTAGATGGTAAATGATAAACTAAATTTAATTGTATATTTTGTGCTTTCACCCACATATGCCACAATGCTTGAACACATTCATACACACACACTTGCATGCACTCATGCTTATAATCTTTTCAATATTTTTTAAGAGCAGAAAGTCCCAATTTTTATGAAATCCAGTTTGTTGTCTTTTTACTTTATGAGTTATGCACTTGCTGCTTCGTGAAGTACTGTCAGCTTTAGCTCACAAAGATGGTATCATATAGCTTTTCTTCTAAAACACTTGTAGTTTCCTATTTTACATTTTGGTCCATTTTGAGTCAATCTTTATTTTAAATTGTGTGTGTGTGTGCACGTGTGTATGTGTGCTTGTTCATGTACCTGTGTCCATGTGTGGACACCTGCATACTGTGGTGCATGTATGGAAATCAGGGACAACTTGCAGGAGTTGGTTCTCTCTTTTCATCATTTGAATCCTAGGGATCAAACTCAGATCATGTGTCTTGGCAGCAAGTACTGTTTCTGCTGAGACATCATGTTGGCCCTTAAATTAATTTTTACATATGTGCAACATGTGGCTCAGAGTCTACTTTTTGCTTGTAGAAATCCAGTATTGTATGACATTGAGTGCTGTGTTTTGTCCATTATTATTATTATTTTTTTTTTTTTTAAGAATCCTAGCAAAGGCAAGTTTAAAAGGTTATACCAGGCTGCTAGTTGTCTTTGGCTTGGTAAGTTTGCACTGCTTCCTGGAGTTTCATAAAAGGATGCCTTGTGGTTGAACTCCCTCAACCTCAAGCATCCAACCTTCAGACTCCGCCATTGAAGTGTTATTTACATATTCTTTGGAAATATAGCATACACTATAGATAATTGCAGCATCCGTGTAGTGGGCAGAGAATACTGCCAAACCAAAATTCTAGAAACCAAACTAGACAAATACATATGGGTTAAGAAGTGCTCCTAAAGTATGAGAAACTAAAAATAAGTTTCTTGTGGGAGCTGTCTGCCACTCTCTGATCTATTAGGCTTTGTTTTTCCTTTACTTAATTAAAAAAGAGCTTCATAATCAAACTTTAGAATTAATATTTAAGAATATATATGAATATATTCCTTCTGAACAGTGGTATAAAGAATAGGAAAATACAGAGTATAGTTTAGTATAGCATTATACAGTCTTGTTGAGAAATAAGAAAGTTTTCCATTCAACTGTGAATTGCTACTTTTCAGTAGAAAAACATAATTCTTGGCAGGGGCTAATGCAGCAACTTTTGGTAGATAATCATGTAGCATAAAATCAGAAAGATCTGGGTTTTTACCAGCACTGTTGAGCTTATAAACTGGAGAGCTCTGGGCAGATCCTGTCCAAAGTTCCAGTGTCCTTGCCACTAATACAGTATTAATAATAGTTACCTCTCCTGGGTTGTTAAGAAACTTAAATAAAATACTACATCTGGGATTGGCACTGTTCTGAACACAGTGCATTCGATACACGTTTGTTTCTCTGTTTTGAGGGGTGACCTTTGAATCAGGGATTCTGTACAAAGATCTTGTGTTTGTTCCCATTAGATTCGGCAAAAATCATATATGACCCCTTCCCTCTCACAAATCCCCAGAAAGATTCATTTTCATTACATTCTTTTCTCAGTCAACAGACTGAAAATTGGCATGGTATAAAAACTGCAAGATATGTTACAGTAGTATGTTCAAGGTATACTCCATTGCATAACTGAATTTATAGATATTTGATTGGAATAATTCAAATCTACCCCTTTTTAGGATTTGAAGGATGGGATGCAGAACTTTATAGGCAACACCTCTTTCCAAACAGCTTGTGGTACTTTTTTTACCCTGTGGGTCCTGGAGATTGAACTCAGACTGTCAGGTTTTGTGGCGAGTATCCATGTCCACTGAACCATCTTTTGTACCAATTTTAGAATTATTTTAGATGTTTCTTATACTGATTCTAATTCAATGTCAATTTCACATGTCTACAGAAGCTATAGAGCTAGATTACAGACAGCTGAGTGACAGGGACACATGTTCTAGCTGCTCCTAGGACTTTTCAGATTGACTGCATCACATCCCTATGAACACATTTAGTGACATCAGCTGATAATTAGAAACTGTGCAGTCTTTCATCGATCTTTTTGTGCTGATATTAGATGGGAGTCATAAAATCACGAGCTCATCCACAAATAACACAAGTTATTAAAAAGGTTAATAAGGTAGCTTAATTCATACTATAAAGTAGTTCATCTGTTCTGAAGAAACAAATCCCGAGGCTTTAGGGCATGCTTTTTAGTTATAAAGTTTATTTTTTAGCAAAGTATAATGATAGGGACATAGTTCAGTTAGTAAAATGCTTGCTGTTCAAGCATAAGTTCCTGTTTTTGACCTTTAGAGACAATGTAAAAATGCTGAGTGTGGTAGTCCCAGCACTGAGGAGGCAGAGACAGGTTGGTCCAGGAGCTCAGCAGCCAGCCAGACTAGCCCAACTGGCAAACAAGTTCCTGGCCAGTAAGAGATTGTCTTAAAGTGGATGGCACCTGAGATTTGCCACTTGAGAATTGACATCCAAGAGTGACTCCTGGCCTCCACACACACATACACACATGCATCCCTATACACATGAACATGCACACATGTACACACAAGCACACAAAAATATGTGAGACTAATAACTAAGTTTTCATGGTCAGCCAAGTTCATATGTATTTATGGTTCCTTGTCATATAAAAACCACTGTTATTTTTAACCAAGTTTGCATTCGATCTTAGACTAAGAGAATAGAATATGGTATTAACTACCAATGTTTATTACAACCAAAAAAGTTCAAAATAACATTTAAAAATTTACTTCCGTTTTATTATGTCCTGCGTGCCTAGTTATAAGTAATATTTTAATTTTTTTTACTTCTGTTTTATATGCTGTGTGCCTAGTTTTAACATGTAAACCAAGGAAAGTTTATTTTCCACCTACTACAGCATAAATATTAATTTTACTGTGAAACAAGCCTCTTTGAGAAGCTGAATATAATGGGAAATACCTCCACCCAATTTCTGACTATTGATCAAATTTTTTGTTCATTTTTAAGAGAAAACAAAAATGTGAGAAATCCTCAGAGCATAATAGATTTTTTTCCCCTCAAAAGGTATATTTCCTTATATCTTCTGAAGAATTGGCCTTAATTTTCAAACACCTTTATCCAAGTCATAGCTGTCTTTTTTGAGTAGTTGCTACTTATGTTTATATCTTTAAAAGCTCATCCACCGGCTGCTGTCCTCAGAGCTGTTACTTAATGAACTTAATCAGGTTTGCTGTCATCCTTCCAATAAGGTATTTACTAAATAGCCATCATGTTCCTGGCTGTTCTTATAACAAAATATACAGTGATGGGGGAAAAAAAGAGCTTGCATTTTTAGAGTTTATGTTCTACAAACAGATACTAAGCAAGTATATAAGTGAATATGCAATAAGGTATTAGTTTGTGTTAAGTGCTAAGAAGGAAATCAGTAAGACAGGAGTCATTCTAAGTGATCATTGAAAAATATTCTTTTTCAGATCGCTGCACATAATTTTTTGGCTTGTCTTCTAAAATTGCTTTTGACTATCTTTGCTAGTGATGTTTTTAAAAAAGAAATTAAGAATTGTATATACAGAGCAATATGAAAATCTAACTCCAGCTAGTGAATTTAGCATTTGTAAATGGAGGTATCTGCAGAGAAGTCAATTCTTTGGCTGATCACTGTTTTACTTGTAGTAGTAAAGTATGCATCTCAGGAAGTTGGCAGTTCTGCAGTGGCCTCATTACGCAGCAGCCCCCAGGGACCTCAGAGAACCTGTTGATGTAGCACCAAGTTACAGGTTGTTATTCGGCTCTGGAGCTTTAACGCTTAGGCATTCTCTTACATCTTCCTCGCTTAGTCATTCAGAATCTTGTATTTTTGCCAAGTAAAACAAATCTCATACACTAATAAGCTATAAATAAACAGTAGGAGCATGAGTCAGAGCTCAACCCTCTTTCCCGTGTACCTCCCTGGTACTCCCCAGTATGTTCATTTTGCCCAAATGAGCAGACCCGTGTAGCTCCTGTTCTATAGACTGACTCTAGTTATTTAGTTATATTTCTTTATAACTAAATAATAGTATAATGCGTAGTACTCTGACATGTTCCCAGAGTCAAAGCAAAATATGAACCTCTGTGTGCTTTCCATAGGGGAAAAAAATATATTCTCTCTTTTCCTATAGAAAACCTTAAAAGTTCAGTCTAGAAGGCACCTGCCAGATTTCCAAAAGAAATACTATGTGGTGTGGCATAGCTCAGCAGTTTTTCACGGGAAAATGAAAAGTAACATAAATGGCTTAAAAGCCCTAACCTGTTAGTCAGATTCTTCCTAATAAAATTTGATCCTATTTTGCTTCATTGTTTAGTCATTCCATACATTATAACTGCTTGTTGTTTCAGTGTGCTACCTATCATGTATAAAAACAAGGAAGTCAAGATCTTTGTTGTCTAGGAATTAGTAATAGTGGGGGGAAAGTGATTACCAATCCAGAATTACAGCAGGGTTACAGGAGCTCTAAGACCAAAGATGTAACACAGAGTGCCCTGCGGTTACACCTAAGACCAAAGATGTAACACAGAGTGCCCTGCGGTTACACATAAACTCAGTGTTTATGATGCTGGCGTGGCTGTGGTGTGTGAGGCAGGCAGTCTCCTTATGTAGGGTTCATAGGCTCTGGAGCTGCTCCAGCTGCACTAACCTCAAGGAGGGAGAAGGTATCAAGGTAGGAAGCTCTTCTCGGGTGGTTAGAGAGGATGAAGAGCCTGGGGGGAATGTGAGGCAGCATGGCCTTTCTCATGATGTGAGGGGAATGTGAGGCAGCATGGCCTTTCTCATGATGTGAGGGGAATGTGAGGCAGCATGGCCTTTCTCATGATGTGAGAGGGAATGTGAGGCAGCATGGCCTTTCTCATGATGTGAGAGGGAATGTGAGGCAGCAGGGCCTTTCTCATGATGTGAGAGGCGCCTGTGTAAATGGGTAGGACTCTCAAGAAAAATGGTTGGAATGCAGAGTGGGTTCTGGGAAATAGAACATGGCAGAATCACAGAGGAGCTTGTTGGCGACGCTTAAAGACTTTGATTCTTAGACAGAAGACAGATAGGAGCAGACTTGCATTTCATGAGTAAACTGTGTAAGTGTTTGCATAGACATTTAGAAGGGAGTTTTTACTTCTAAGGGAAGGAATTTCTCCTCCAGCCTGACTTATATATATTAAATTCATATAGAAACATGAAATTGCAATCTGGAAGCTTCATATTTTAGTTTCGCAGCTCTAAGACTAAAATAGTTATGTAAGTTAAATATAAGTAACATTGTAAAGATAGAAATCAAATCCACGTGAGTCTATGTAACAGTCCATGCTTTGGGGACATAGTCATACAAGTGAGGGTGACACAGTCTTGCTGCTAGTATGTGAACATTCCC
Organism: Ondatra zibethicus; assembly: GCA_004026605.1. NCBI lineage: Eukaryota > Metazoa > Chordata > Mammalia > Rodentia > Cricetidae > Ondatra > Ondatra zibethicus. The sequence continues at coordinate 12,512 of PVIU01020613.1, forward strand.
ATACTATTGAGTGCTTAATGCTAACTTAACTATTCCCCGTCTCTCCCCAGCTGTTTTACCCTCCCCCTTAAAAAAAGCAAAACAGAAAAAGGTTGTTCTGTCTGTTTGACAGTTGTTTAAAGGAAGTAGAAAAAGGATTATCATATCTAAAAACCATTTCTCTCTGACCCATCATCTTTCCTTAATGGGATTTTTCTTCAGGAGTTTCCTCAACTGTGTTTGCCAAGGATGAAACCAGCATAAGGCCCACTTGCCTGTACACACTCGACTCTAAAGTTGCTGAGAAAGTTATTTTCTAAACAAGAATTATTTAAATGCAAAGCTGAGGTTTTTAACATTTTCTTTTGTTTGTTTGTTTGTTTTTGTTTTCTTTGAGACAGGATTTCTCTGTGTAGCCGTGGCTGTCCTGGAACTCACTCTGTAGACCAGGCTGGCCTCAAGCTCACAGATCCACCTGTCTCTGCCTCCCAAGTGCTGGGATTAAAGGCGTGCACCACCACCCAGTTTAACATTTTCTTTAACAAATTTTTAAATTGCATTTTTATTTTTTATATTTTATTCTTGGGGTGGGGCACATGAGCTCTGATGCGTGGGTGTCAGAGGACAGCTAGCACCGTGTGGGTCCAGGAAGTGGTACTCAGTTGTCAGGCTTGGCCCTCCACCTGCTGAGCCCCCTCACTGACTCTCAGCTACAACAGTCACCCGAAGTTTAATCACCTGCTCCTGAGCAGCACGGCCACCATTTCTACTTTTCCTTTTATTCTTAAATCGTTTACTATTATGCCTTTTCATGTAGACATTTCTGACTTTGAACTCAGTTTTTGTTTTTCTAAGATCATAGGGAGACTCATTACATTTTCCAAGGTCTATCAGTGCTTGTGGAGAAAGTGCCCAGCTTCTGGTGTTTGCTTGCTTTTCTTTTACCTTGCATGTTTCACTTGAACAAGTGAAAAGGATGTATTTCTCCATGAATAAGGTGAAACAATTTGAGACATAAAGTTGTGTTTTAATCACTATTTGAGTTTCTTCCCTGAACTTGTATTTGGAAAACTGTCCTTTAGAATTTGAACCTATTCTTAAACTGGATATGACTACATGGCTCTTCTCACCCGTGTATATTAGATTTATAAGCTGTTTTAGGGGAGACTTTATTTTCATAATAAAATCCTAAATTGTAGCAATGTAAAACAAATTTATTCTTCTTATATTCAGGCTCAAATGTATTACTAAAAAGCAGCAACCGCAAAGCTCACTGCCTAACAGGAAATCATCTGCTCCTTTCCCATCTCCACTCTGTTCTCTTATTTCCCTTGTAAGGTGTTTTTTCTGCTTCAGAAAAGCTCCAGGGACTGCATCTCCTCCTAGTGTTTGACAGGCGTCTAATTGTACACAGTGTGTAATGGACAATGTAAGGGAAGTCCAAATGCTGTTTAATTTTTCAACCAACACTAATAATCTGAGCTGTAAAATATCTGCTCTTTATATAATATAGCCATCATCTTTCACTGTTCCTTTTACTCTTAAACTGTCAAACTGTATGCCAGACTGAAATAAATTGTTCCTAATCCTAGACATGCCTTTTACTAAGAAAATATGCAAGTCCTTTGTAGTTAAAGATTTCTGGTGTTTGCGTTTTGCTCCCTGACCTAACACTATATCATACTGAATTGGTGGTGGAATGCTTTTATAAAGCCCTACTACAACAGTTAATCTCTGTGATTTTTCCTTTCCTTGCAAGTGGTTGGAAAAGCTTTTATAATAATAAGCCTACTCCAGGAACTGGTATTAAAACGTGATACCCAAATATGAATCATTTGCCTATTATTAGTACTGAGTCATAAAGTCTTTTTTATTTTTTATTTATTTTTTTTTATTTTTGGAGACAGGGTCTCACTGTGTAGCCTTGGTTGGCCTGGAACTTACTGTGTAGATAAGACTGGCCTCAAATTCAAACTCTTAGAGATCCATCTGCTTCCTGAGTGCTGGGATTAAAGGCTGTATCACCACACCCCAGCTTTTAAAAAAAAAGGATTAATAAAGATTGCTTTGTTAAAAAGTGTGTTTGTGTGAATGTGTGTGTGTGTGTGTGTGTGTGCATGTGTGTGTGTGCATGCATGTGCACAAAGCATATCACTGGTATTTTTGTAGAAAAGCGTCTAAAATGTGATTGGAAACTCCAATTGGAGTTGGTAGATCTGACTTTAGAATGCCGTGCAATATCTTTCTATGCTTGTTTTAGCCAGAAGACCAAGAAATGATGAAATAGATGATGAAATAGATTTTCAAAACTATGTAAGTAGGTAAGTAGGGTAAAAGAGCCATAATTTTGGGTTTTTAAACTTTTGAGCATGGACTTACTAGGTTGTTTTGCTCAGTTGTCTATAAAGTCTTCTTTTGTCATCAGAGATGTTTTCTAAAAGTCTTATGATTTTTAGAATTCTCACCTAATGGTCTGAATCAACAGGTAACTACATAATAAGTTTAATGGAATTTGTTGTTTTGTTTTCAACTTTCAAAAGAACTCTCACTGTTCAGAAATAGTAAGTCAAAGCTCAATATTCTTAACAAAATAAATGAAACATTTAATTTAGTCTTTTAGTTATTTTGAAGGGTACAGCATGCATACTTTGTTAGAGGATAAATATTATATTTGTACCTGTTTATACACTGTAATTTCATTTGGTTCCAGATTCACATAACACTAGTTAAGTCCCATTCACCCTGTTTTCCTAAGATCCTGAAGTTGTCTTCCTAGCTGTGAGGATATTTGTCTGAGGAAAGGGTTTCTATTAGAAGAATGCCTAGATGGCTGAGAGCGTTGGGATGTCCACATTTGGGCTCTGGAACAGCTGTACCATCTGTCTGCAGTCAGTTTGTTACTTACTGTTTGTCTTCCTTTCCCCCCAAAGCCTTTAATTATGCCTATAAGATGTGTACAAAAAAGCAACCACATTGTCTTTTGCTAATAGATGAGCTGTGTCTGGTTGTGTGATTTGGTGTGAGGAAGAAACTCCACCCTATCAATGCATAAACATTTCCATAAGTGCTATTGTGCATTTACATTTAGGCTTTTTAAGAACTGTACTGATCTCTTTGAAAAATGACCTAGTCCAGATATTCTCTGCATTAGAGAATGGTTCCTGTAACATGTACAAATACCTACCTGTCTTGAACTGAAATTACACATGGCAATTTCATTATTTGTGTTTTAGTCCATATAAGGTATTCTATATTGAATGATTAGTTATTTGTGTTTTTTTTTCTTTCTCTTGATGAATCTTCAAGGCCAAAGCTGAATTTTATCATTTCAACTTACCATGTTTCACTAGTAAGCTGATAGAATGTCTTTTGTGTGCATAATGTCAAGGGTTATTCTTTCTTATTAGTGAAAAATTTGCATGAAATAATGAGTAGAAAGTGAATCTATAATCAGGAGAATTAGGTTTCTTTCACAGTTTGGCCATTCATATTAGCTTCATTATTTAATCTCACTTTATAAAGTTTTACAACAATGACATGTTGAAAATAATAGTTGCCTCAAATGATTCTGATTGTAAAGTGTATTTTGCAGTTTCTTGACATATTTTCCACTTTAGATTTTTGAGACTTAGAAAGGTATTTTTTCCTTATTTTACACATGAAGAAATGGAGCCCTGAAAGCTCTACAGCACTTGTTTGTCACAATGAATTCTCTTCCGTCTCAGGTTGCTGCTCTTGCTGAGTGTCTTAGTTAGGGTTTCTGTTGCTGAGAAGAGGCACCATGACCACGGCGACTCTTCTAAAGGAGAACTTTCAATTGAGGTGATGGCTCACAGTTCAGAGGTTCAGCCCATTGTCGTCATAGTGGGGAGCATGGCAGTGTGCAGACATGGTGCTGGATACATCTTGATCAGAAGGCAACAGGAAGTGATCTGTGACACTGGGAGTAGCTTGAGCCTAGGAGACCTCAAAGCCTATCCCCACAGCGACACACTTCCTCCAACAAGGCCACACCTACTCCTACACCAACAAAGCCACGCCTTCTAATAGTGCCATTCTCTTTGGAAGCCATTTTCTTTTGAACCACCACACTGAACTTTACTACTTTACTGCTATCCACAGGATAAATAAAATTATATTGAAAGTCTCCCGGAAATATGCAAGCAAGTAGAATTCAATAGCCTAATCTAACATTTCCTCTAGTGGAAGAATTTTGTTCTGTGAAATTGAGAAAAGTTGATTCTTTTGTTTTTTAGAATATACTGTAATATTTTTACCCAACTAAATATTATATATGTAAAGTACCAACATGGCCTCTAAATCTATGTTTTAAAGTAACTTTATTTTGTTCATAAAAAAAAAATTCTTTACGAGGGTTGGAGTGGTGGCTCAATGATTAAGAGTAGTAAATGCTCTTCCAGAGGATACTTGGGTTCTCAGCACCCAGGGATAGCAGATCACAGCTGCCTGTAACTCCAGCTCATGGGATCCAACATGTTCTTCTCTCCCCTGAGGGTACCCTCACACATGTGACATACGTTTTCTCTCTCTCTCTCTCTCTCTCTCTCACACACACACACACACACACACACAGACACACACACACACATACACACAAATAACCTTTTTTAAATGTCCTTGCTAAAGAAGCCTCGGAGTGTCAGTATACCAGAGTCCAATGCTTTTGGGAAGTTTTCCATATCATCACAGTGTTCTTGTGTGGCAGGGTGGTGCTGTTAGAGCATTTGGAGATAGGCCAGGAGCTTTAGCAGCGTCTAGTCCAAGACCCTGCTAAATGGAGTTAGGTCATCATGGCACCTGCTCCCCAGAACACTGTAGAGTGAAGAGGAAAGCAGAGGACTTGGAGAGTTTTTGTTTAATATAGAAGCCTCAAAGGGCTTTTTTTTCCAATAGACCAATAGATACTTGTCTTATAAAGATGCAGTATCTTAAATTTAACTAATCCTGAGATATGCTATAAATGGAAAATACTGATAGATTTTTAAAACATGATGAATAAAATATAAGATATTTCAATGTTTGTGTTGATTCCATGTTGAATGATAGTATTTTGGATATATTGAGTTAAAGTAAATAATTAAAATCAATCTTATCTGTTTATTTTGACTTTTTTATTGTGTCCTTTAAAATTAATTTAGAGATTTTAAGTACTGTTTGGCTAGCATGTATGGCCCACAATGTATTTGTAATTATTAGTGTATATTCATTGTCTGTAGTTACAGGTTTCACAAAGACATTTTCTTCTGCCATGTGTTTTCACCTCTTCCATACTTTCCCCTCTCAACCCCCACTAACTCCCTTGCTTCCAGACAATCTGGTTTCTACCTTCATATATATAAACATATACAGGTATATATATTTCGTATTTAGATATTATGTATCTATATAAAACCTAGAATCCTAAAACTAGAGAAAATAGGTCTTTTGAGTTTGTTGTTTCACTCAATATGATGGTTTCATGTTGCATACATTTTCCTTTAATTACATAATTTCTTTTTTCTGTATACCTAAATAGAACACCATTATGCATGTATGTCACATTATCTTTTTAAAATTATTTTTATTGAGCTATATATTTTTCTCCACTCCCCTCTCCTTCTACCATCTCCCATGGTCCTCATGCTCCCAATCTACTCAGAAGATCTTGTTTTTTTCTACTTCCCTCGTAGATTAGATCCATGTATGACCATCTTTGTTATCTAGGTTCTCTGGGATTGTGAATTGTAGGCTGGTTTTTCTTTGCTTTATTTATAAAAGCCTCTTGTGATTGACTATATATGATATTTGTCTTTCTGGAGTACCTCATTCAATATGATGTTTTATAGATTCATCCATTTGCCTGCAAATTTAGGATGTCATTTTTTTAAGCTGTGTAGTCCTCTATTGTATAAATGTATCACATTTTCCTTATCCATTCTTTGGTCGAGGAGCATTTAGGTTGTTTCTAGGTTCTGGCTTTGGCAAATAATGCTGCTGTGAACATCGTTGAGCACATGTCCTTGTAGTACTATTGAGCATCCTTTGGATATATACCCAAAAGTGGTATTACTGGGTCTTGAGGAAGGTGGTTTCCTAATTTTCTGAGAAATCGCCACACTGACATCCAAAGGGGTTGTACCAACTTGCATTCCCACCAGCAATGCAGGAGTGTTCCCTTTTCTCCACATCCTCTCCAGCATAAGTTGTCATCAGTGTTTTTGATCTTGGCCATTCTTACAGGTGTAAGATGGAATCTCAGGGTTGTTTTGATTTGCATTTCTCTGATGACTAAGGATGTGGAGCATTTCCTTAAGTGTCTTTCAGCTATTTTAGGTTCCTCTGTTGAGAGTTCTCTGTTTAGGTCTGTACTCCATTTTTTTTATTGGATTATGTGTTCTTTGGGTGTCAAATTTCTTGAGTTCTTTGTATATTTTGGAGACCAGTCCTCTGTCCAGTATGGGGTTGGTGAAAATCTTTTCCCATTCTGTAGGCTGCCGTTTTGTCTTGTTGACCGTGTCCTTTGCTTTACAGAAGCTTCTCAGTTTCAAGAGGTCCCATTTATTAATTGTTTCTCTCAGTGTCTGTGCTACTGGAGTTACATTTAGGAAGTGGTCTCCTGTGCCAATGCATGTAAATGTACTTCCCACTTTCTCTTCTATGAGGCTCAGTGTGCATATATGCCACATTATCTTAATCTGTTCATCTGTTGATGGGCACCTCGGCCTATTCTATAACTGCTGTCAGAAATAGTACTACAGTAATTATGCACATGCAGATGTCTCTGTGGGATTGTGGACTTGGAGTCCTTTGCTACATCCTCAGGTGTGCAGACTTCAGTCATATTCCAGTTCTGCTTTTAGTTTTGAGGGCACCATACAAAACCACAGCCCTTACCTCCAAGAGGTCAATTTTATTCTGGAGATAGATAGGAGTGACCATGCTCCAGGGGCAGGTTCAGGTTGCCCCAAATTCCATGTCTTAATGTGCTAATAATTAATAGAAATAAAACAAAGAAATTATAAACCAACAACCTTTCAAATGCATTGATGAGGACATCTGTTAGGCAGATTACAGCAAGTGTGGAAGCTCTGCTGTTGACCTCAGATGCTGTCTGTGAGCATTCTTGGTCTTATATTAGGCAGGATTCTAGACTAACAGAACTTATAGAATGAATCACTCTCTGTATATGGAAGAAGATTAGAATGACTTACAGGCTCTGGTCCAGCTAATACAACAATGGCTGCCTACCAACTGAAGGTCTAAGAATCCTGTAGTTGTTCAGTCCACAAGACTGGATATCTCAGCTGGTCTTCAGTATACACTGGAATCCTGAAAAAGTATTCTCTAATACCAGTGAAGAAATGAACTTGCTAGTAAGGTAAGAACAAGCAGGCAAAGAACAAAAACTTCCTTCTTCCATGTTCTTATATAGACTTCCAGCATAAGGCATGCAATTAGATTAGATGGATCTTCCCATTTCAAAAGATCTGGATTAAAGCCGTGTCTTCCTCCCTCAAAGATTCAGAGTAGAAGTAAGTCTTCTCATTTCAAATTAAGCAAAAATCTTTCACAGGTGTGCCCCTACATTCTGGGGTTTTCATTAGTTCCAGATGTAGTCAAGTTGACAACCAAAAATAGCCATCACAGGATCTGTTCATATGTTACAAAAGGATTTGCCAAGTAGTCATAAGGATATGAGGTCACATACAGAGATGAGTAGTAAATAGCCTTATAGGGTGCTGAGACAGCCCAGGATACTTGGCTGTGTGACTGTAACATTTCAGCCTGTCTGCAGTTACCGTCAGCCCTTGTCCACTTTGCCCGGTGTTGGTGCAGCTTCTTTCCTGAAACTCCAGGTCATGATGGTTTGGTAACTGTGGTTCTCCAGTGGAACTTGAATCAGGTATAGTGACACTTCCAGTGTTGTTCATTTTGTTCAGGATTGCTTTGGCTATCTGGGATCTTTTGTACTTTCATATGAATTTTAGGATTTTTTTTCTGTGAAGAATTGTTATTGGAATTTTGATGGCGATCCATTGAGCTTATAGATCACACTTGCTATCATAATTTTTAATTTTTCCCTTTTATTAATAATAAATTTTCTTATAAAATATGATCTGCTTATAATTTCCCTTTCCTCTACTCCTCCCAATTCCTCCCCACCTTCCCTCCCCCCAGATTCACTCCCTTTCTGTCTCTCATTAGAAAAGAACAGGATTCCAAGAAATAACAACCTATCATGACAAAATAAAATACAGTAAGATAAGCAAAAAACATTACACTGAGGCTGGACAAGACAACCCAACAAAAGGAAAAGAACCCCAAGAGCAGGCACAAGAATCAGAGACCTCCTACTCACACACTCAGGAGTCCTATACAAATACTAAGCTGGAAGCTATAATATACACAGAGGACCTGGTGCAGATGTGCGTAGACCCTATGCTTACTGCTTCAGTCTCTGTGAGTTCATAGGAGCTTTGCTTGGTTGATTTAGAGGGCCTTACTCTCCTGGTGTCCTCCCCCACCTCCCCTGACTCTTACACTCTTTCCGCCTCCTCATCTGTGGGGTTTCCTGAACTCTGAGGGGAAGGATTTGATGAAGACATCCCATCTCTGTGTTCCAAAGATTTTTTTTTTCTCTGTGTAATGTCTGGTCGTGGGTCTCTGCATCTGTTTTCATCTACTGCTAAAGGAAGCCTCTCTGATGATGAATGAATAAGGCATTGATTTATGAGTATAGCAGAATGTCATTAGGAGTCATTTTACTGATTTTTTTAAAGACTAGTAGTGTTTTGCTTTATCTTGTCTCTAGGTTATCTAGTCTCTGATTCTTGGTCACACAAGCAGTATTGGGTATGGGTTCTGACTAATGGAGTGGACGTTAAGTCAAATCAGACATTGGTTGGTTACTCTACCACAATATGTTTTTAAACATCACAGCTCTAGAATGAAGATTTCTAAGATAACTGAGGTGATCCTTGGGGTTGAGTTCCTATAGTATGATATCTTGGGTATAAGGTATTCTGTTAAGTGTAAATTTTTGTTTAGTAGTTATTTTCATTGATTTATCATCTAGGTCATAATGTACAATTCAGTGAAAGCCATTCAAAGAGAGACTGGACTTTGTGACCAGGTCTCCTCAAAGTCCAGCTTAGTTTTGGGACTAAGAGTGCTTAAAGGAATGATGGCTAGAATGCCTCTAACGCATGCCTTTTAAAGATGCTTTTGGGCAAGCATCTATATTATTAGTATTCTATCCCATTCGTTTGGAATGTGCCACATACTTTAGAAATAAGATAGATGGTAGGTTGACCTTCTTGTTATGAAAATTGAATTACTCTGTGTTTTTAGCTCGACAAAATATTATGCATCCTTGTTGCTAAGAGTGCTTGTGGGCAAGTCAGGCTCAACCCAAGGAACAGCATTTGCATACTCAGAGTGATCCTTGTGATTCCTGCAGTACTGTAATGTGGTTCTCACTGCTCTTTTCTGTATCACTTTTATATACTTTGATAGAAAAGTGCGAGTTTTAAATTTACCTTTTAATCCATTCTGGTGTTTTGCACATACTAAATGTGTAAAGTGTTCTGATACCACACTTGATGTTAGTCAGAAAGCTGAGAAGCACTGAAAGTGTTTTTAATTAAACTGAACTAAAGCAAAAATGATTCAAAGCCAAGACAGTGGTTTCTCTCATTTTCTGTAATATTTATAACAACTGTTACAATTCAGCACATCCATATATGAAGGAGTGTACTAAAGGAATATGTAACAATGCTGAGAGATTTGAAATTAAAGATCAGTTAAGTTTTATAGTGTTTTCTGTCTTCCAGCTGATCATTTCTCATATCACTGTACTGTAAATGCTTTCAAGTGCCCAGGCAGCTCTTCACTGTTGCCCTGATTTCAGTAAGTGGCTCACTTTGCAACAGCTGCAAGTTATTCCCAACATCTGCAGAGTGCTAATGTTCTCCAAGGCCATTGAAAACAATGCTCTCACCCCATTAACAGCCTCCACTGTTTTCCTAACTGAGAGTTAGGGAAGAATGAGTGTAATTTATCTAAGGAAGGAGCCCTGGGGCTGCTTCTCTGTGATCATGTACACAATGCTTTATTTGTCCCTCCTGTTTCTGTATGTAAAAAGTTAAAGAGTTTCTTCAAAATGAAAAGGTAGTTCATTAAATATATATAAAGGAATCTTAAAAATAAAGTCTAATTTGCTAGTAGATGTAAAGATGAAGCATTTTGATTGAAAAATATGTCATAAGTTTTAAATGGCTAAATAAAGTAACATGAACTTGACATCTACTGTCTCATTTCTCTGCTTGCATAGTAGAGAAATTTGTCTCTGCTGTTTCCCTACACATTCCACTTTTGGGCAGTCACAGAGTACTGGATGTGTGTGTTCCACAGCTTCCTCCACTACTGGAACTGAAGAAACTCAACAGAGTGTAAGGTTGCTCTCTGTGCGCAGTATTAACTTTCTAACTAGTAATTAATAGGTAATATGGAAAGAGGCTCCTTAGTCATTCTTGCCAACTTGTTGAGCTGGCAGCTGATATTTTTAATAAGAAGCAAATAAGTGAAACACAATTTTTACATTTAAACGGTCATCCCATAAGTTTACATTACAATTTATGTATTAGGAAGAATGAAATGGTTACTTATGTAATTTCTGTTTATACTTTTAGAACTAAGATTAAGAGTACTAGAGAGAAATCAAACCAGATATTTTGACTAATACAACAAATTATTATAGCTTATTAAAAATATCCCTTTGGCTGGGCATGGCCTGTAATCCCAGTACATAATCATAATGTAATTTCTATCATATTTGTTTGATTTTTAAAAATGTAATAACAGACTTTTAAGAAAACCCTCTACATGACTTTGAGATCTGAGATTTTGGGGTAGAGCGAGATTCCTGATGTAGAGTGGCTTATTAAGAAAATGCTGTGTTTACCCACTCACTTTAAAGGATATAAACAGATATCCAGAGGCTACACTCAGGAAATCATAGAGGCTTTAGGAGTTCTGTGCCATGGACTGTGTGTTCGTGTGTGTGTGTGTGTGTGTGTGTGTGTGTGTGTGCATAATGATTTGTAAATTCTGTGAAACTCAAATCATTTTCTTCCCCAAATGCCACATATTTTCTTATTTATTTAACTTTGCTATAAATTTCTTATGCCTAGGATGCTGGTTTGTTTTCCTAGTTTTCCCTGTGCTGTGAATTCCTTTTGACTTTTATATATATTCATGTTTATTATTACCCATCATCATCATCATCTCTCCATATATATATATTATATATACATGTATATGTGTGTACGTATGTATATGTATTTAGTTCTCTGTTGGTGGGTAAAGTTTTTCAATTACTTCCATGAATGCCAAAGCTTACAAGCATTTGATGTCTAAAAAGTGAACTAACAATCATATTCCTGCGAAAAGATTTAACTTAAGAGTGATCATCCAAAACTTGGAGCACAGTTTGCTCCTCCATCTCCCCCAAAAAGCCCTTCTAGAATAATACTGCCTTTGTGTAATATCTTTCCTATCTGTTTAGTTTTGTTGGTGAGGGACATCAGGTGTTACCTGGCACGCCAGTGCAGCACTCGGTGTGCATTTCTTCTATGCTTCAGCACTATCAGTTGTTCACAGAAGCCCCGTGGAGTCCACAGGAGAAAGTGGACTCCACCTCAGATACTTCTCACACTGTCTGGAAACTTCTGTGCATGGGGCACTATGTTAAGCTATTGGTATCTGTTCTTTAGAAACAGCTGTCTCATAGCTGGGCTCTGATAAGGAAGGCAAATGATTTCTAATTAGTCTGATTGCCACTAGTTTTCCTCTTCATGTTGCTGTTTCTGATGAAGAACATATTTCCTAATTAGACACTCAGAACTTTCTCCTTTAGTCTATCTTGTGTATATCTGTTTTGTTTTTTGCCATAATTTCACATAATTTTGAAATAAATTTGCAAAATTTGAGAAAATTTTGAAAACTGAATTTGGCTAGACATAATAACTTAAGCCTCTTGAAATGTGTATACTTCATGTTCTCTTAAGACTTCATTTATCAAGGAAAAGAGGTCCATTTGTTAATTTTAAAAAGTTGTGGCTAGTCAATGGTGGTACACATCTTTAATTTCAGTACTTGGTAGGCAGAGGCAGGTGAATCTCTATGAATTTGAGGACAGGGTGGTCTACATAGTGAGATCAGCCAAGGGTACATAGTGAAACCTTGCCTCAAAACAAACAAACAAATAAAATTGTAGTGAGTTTTTTTATTTGTCTATATTTCAGGGCTCTGTATACAAAAAAATTAAACATCTTTTCATTTAGAAGTCATCTTTGCAGATCAGCCTTAAATTCCTTTAATTCCTAGTGAATCACATGAGGCTGTAAATATTGATCAATAATACTTGTTTTGGTGGAGTTGGGAACATGTTAGGAAATAGACATTTAATTGTCAGCAAGACTGTGAAGGTTTTAAAAGCTTTTCTAAGGATGTGAGTGAGTAATAACTGCAATGATTGGATAGCCACAACTTGACCAAAGCAATTATTAGTCATTTTTATTAAATCATGTTTAGGATGTAAGAAAATAATATAAAATGAAATTGGGAGAATCAGCTGTTCCTTATACAGTGCTTTGCCAAAATATTCTTACTGTTAATAAAAAATGACCACTCATTTTATAACTGTAAGTGAATCTTTTTCTTAAAAGTAAATAAAGTAGAAATGGACATATAGACACAAAATATAATATATTAATTGATTTAACAGTGACAGGTATAAGGGATTGTGGGGACTTAAAGGCAGACCAGTTCATTTTACGTAGGGCCTGGGTAGAGGGAAGCAAGAGAAAATAAAATTGTAGTGAGTTTTTTTATTTGTCTATATTTCAGGGCTCTGTATACAAAAAAAGATGGGAAGTGGCCCTAGAAGTTTGAAAGTAGAGTTGACACTTTCAACAGCATTATTTAAAAGTTAAAATGAATGCCAAAACAAAATGTCAGGGGTGCACAGAAACTGCATCACTCCTGAGCTGCTGATGGGAATATAGAAAATAAATCCAGTCTCAAAAGGCTATTGAAGCCATCACACCTTAGGACACCAAAAACAAAAAACAAAACAAAAGAAAAAAATCCACAAACAAGAGGGTGAAAAACATGAATTGGAACTTCATCCAAAGTAAAAACTGTTGTTATGAAAAGGATGCCATTAAGAAAGATAGAAAGCAGCTTCCAGAATGGTAGAAACCCCTTGCAAACCAAATATATAAGAGGCTTGCATCCAGAGTGCACAAAGAAATCTTGTAACTCAATAATAAAAGACAAACCAATTAAAAACTGGCAAGAAAATTACAAGACCAGCATTGGTGCCTGCCAATAGATGAATGGATGAAGAAAATCTGTTGTATATATACACAATAGAATATCATTCTGCCAGAAAATTGGTTAGAGTATCCATAGTGCTAGAAACAAAGATCCTCCTAGTAAGAGCACTGTAGACTCAGTAGTGAAAAGGAGGCCTATTATTTTGTGATTTTGCAAAGTCAAGCATCAGCCCCAAATGGCAGATGAGCTGATGGGGGCAGAGAACAGTCATAATCCCAGTGATCGGGAGGGTAAAGGGTCTCATCTCTCCCTGTTCCCAGTGTTTTATCTTTTTCTCAGCAAAAGCCATGTGGGTTCATCTCTGCACTGTCCATCCTGTGTATTTTAAAGCCTATCAGGCTTGTGTCTTGCAGCAAGCAAGCTTAATTGTTAGTAATTTCCCCCTCTGAATTTTTAGTTTGGGTGGAATAGCTTTCGCAGAGTTTGTGGTGGATGATAACTAGATCTCCAGCAGGGGTCAAGTGTTTTCTGTTCTTCTGTATTTGAACCCGTGCTTCTGAAAATGAACCATCAGATTTGCTTACATAAAGAAACTTAAATTTATTTATTGTATGTGTGTATGTATGCATACCTTTGCCATTGCACATGTGAAAGTCAGAAGTTAACTTTTGGGAGTCCGTTCTTGCCTTCTACCGTGCTGAAACAGGGTTTCATTGTTTCTTCCGCCAGGCTAGCTGGCCCACCGATGAGCCTCCAGGGACTTCCCATCCCACTACAGATGGGTGCTACCTCACAGCCATTGAGGCCATTTTTAACTTTACTCTGAGATTGGAAGTCATTAGAGTATTTTGATTTATATTTCAATAGAATTTTTCTAGATGTCGAAAGGAAGATCAAAGCTCAGAAGAGCTTTAAGAGACTGTTTTTGACTCTGCCTAGACTCACCCAAGAAATTAATGAGATTCATCCACAAGCACTCCATCTACATCACCCTTGCCTTTCCTCCAACTCCTCCCTGCTCCCTGCCAAGTTCGTGACCTCTTTATCTTAATTATTCACACACACACACACACACACACACACACACACACACACACACACACACACACAGAGAGAGACAGAGACAGAGAGAGAGAGAGAGAGCCTACTGAGTCCATTTAGTATTGCCGGTCTGTAAATTTGTTCAAGGCTTGGACCACCTGTGCAAATCTTGTCCCTAGAAAAACTGATTTTTCTGCTCTCAACAGCCATTAAGTACCTCTTTATCTAAGGGTGGGAGTCCTTATCTGTATAATTCAAATAAAAGTGGATTTTCTTCTTGGCAGTCGTACTCAGCTTCTAGGGTGAACAGATGCTTAGCTTGGCTCTTTAGGTAATCTAAGATTCTGGCGGAAAATTTGCTCACCAAAATAGATAAGTCAGATTATGGGGTTTGTGATTTAATTTTTAAGGGCATTAAGAGAATTCAAAAGACATAGTTTGTTTGTTTGTTTCTGTTTTTCTTATTTTGTAGTTTGGTTTGTCAGGACCAGTTTTTCATAAAATGTAGTCTAGGAACATTATGTAGTCCTTCCTATTTGTGTGAAATCAAGATTAAAAATAACCTTGAAAATAATGTGGTGATGGCGGTGGCGGTGGCAGCAGTTATCTTGGGAAAATGCCCATTTTCTACAGAAAAGGTTAGGGAATAGCCAGACCCAAAGGATCATGCAAGGAGAAATAACTGTAGACATATAAGTTAAATGGGCTTGATTTAGTTTCTCTTCTGTTGCTCTGATATACTACTATGACAAAGCAACTTCAAAAAAAGGGTTCACTTTAGCTCACTGTTCCAGGTGATAGTCCATCATGGCAGGGATGTCATAGCAACAGGAACTTTAAGCAGCTGGCAATACTACATCCACAGCCAGAACAGTGAATACATGCATGTATGTTGATGCTTAGCTTGCTTTCAGAGCTTTTATATGGATCAGAATCCTCTGCCTACAGGAGTGGTTCCACCCACAACGGGCTGTCTTCTCACTTCAGTTATTGTATCAGGAACCTCCACAGATATGTTCAGAGGCCCCGTTTCCTAGGTGATTTTAGTTTTTGTCAAGCTGACAATTAACACTAATCATCAGAGTGTCTCTTCCTCTCCCCTTCTAGAAGGCTAGAATCACTTACATGTAAGAGTCAGCTAGAACTGGGGGTGTAGCACAGTGGTAGACCACCTGCTTAACATTCATAAAGCCTTGGGTTTGGTTCCCAGAACCAAAAAGATGGGAGTAAAAGAGGGAGGGAGAGAAGGCTAGCTTGCTAGACTGTGGTTTCCTTGTGCTCCACTCCCATCCTGCCATGTTGCATTTGGGAAGCTTCCTACAGAGTCTGATATAAGAACCATATCTCAAAGCAAACAAACTTGTTTGACCTTATTAGAATTTTAAGCTCATTTTTCCTATTGACTTTGCCAGCATTATCAGGATTGCATTACATGTCAAATTTTTCCTCTTGTCAGAATAGAAATGTCTCCTCTTTGCGCCATCTGTTTTACACTAATGGTTTTGATTAATTTTTCCTCTTCCTGGCACATATTAATGGTGCAGATGCATGCTTTATCTTTCCTTTTATTTGTCTGTAGTTTTATTGCATACATTAGTGGCACAAATAGCACGTTCATTTTGGCTATTTCTACGAACTGTTTCTAGTTTGGGGATTAGTAATCTGCTTTGCTTATGTTTTTAATGTGGTGAGAAGCTCTACATCATAAGCAGTTTAATAGACTTTAAATGATGACATTCCACTTAATTTTACTACCTCTAATTTTTTCTTGCAATTTTTATTTTTATGGTATTTTGCTATGTGTGTCTGTATGCTTTGATGATTTCAAGTTTCCTAATTGACATTTCTTTAGTGAGGAGATACTTTTGGTTTCTAATCAACAGTTCGTGTAGCTACGGGAAAACAATATCAGTTCCAAATGTTGTGGATTTAAATAGTAGTAACCTTGACAGCCCACTTGTGATTGCTGTTCCAGCATTTTTATTTTTGAGGTTTGGAAGCTTGAAAGATAGCTGGTAAGAGGATGAGGTATAGTGACAGAAGAAAACTGAAGCTTCCCGAGATAGGAAGGTAGAGAAAACACAAAGCTGCTTTTTGAAATAAGGATGGATATTATTTTATTTTTTATCTGATTTTAGTGGTTGCTGTATTTGAAAAACAAGCCCATTGCTGGAATCCAGTGGATTAAGCCAAATATTAAATGTTAAGAGTCCATTGTTGTTAGTGTTGGCCTGATACACAAAACTTTTGACTCACAGTGGGCCATCCAGATCCAGTGGGGGCTGTTTGGTGTCAGTCATACTTGCAGCTTTTGCAAACTGAGGCTCCATGCGCTTAGAGAGCAGCAGGACATATCCCAGGCATTCCTTCCTATCAAAGATAGAGGCCCCTGCTGAGCCAGAGAAACTGTCTCGTCTAGTATGGTGTGAACTGGCTAAAGTGGAGAGTTTTTTTAAATGGATATTTCATTCAGTTATATAAATAAGCATTTTACTTGCCAGCTTTTAATGTAAGATCAATCAGTGCTTTGTTTTTAAGTCTAAATCTACTGTTCAGAGCCCCATATTTTTTCTTCTATAAACCATACTCACAATCCATCTGCCATAATTTCCAGTTATCATTGATAATTACTTTCACTTATAATAAAAACTTACATATTGCTAAACAATGTGGTGGAAACTTACTGTTTTCTGTGTCTTTTATAGTTTTGCAGTGAGAAAACTATTTACTTTTGTCAAGCTGTGTCATCTCTATTTTTAGTTTATCAGTTTATATAATTTGAAAACACAGTCACACCAACAAATCAGATTAGAAAAAATTAATTGGCAATTGGTTTATTAAGTTAGTTTGAACTCTGTGGATATGTAACCAACATTTATTATCTCTCAGTCAGGGGGTAATTTTATTATGAGTTATCATCATAAATTCAAGCTAAGGAACATGCCTTATACTTTTTTTCAGTCTATCTCCAATGCTTTTGCTTCCTTAAAAAGATGAAATGCTATTTAATGCTGTGCTTTGTCCTCAGACTTTGACTATCTCTAACAATGTATGTGGGGGAAGGAGTTGGAGGACTGTATATAACTAGCGTCTTAGATCATGTGTTACTGCACAATATTGGAAAGCTGATTTTTTTCCTCACAGTGCAGTGCTTTATTGCTTTTCTAACAACCTGTGGGAATATGAATAGCAAAGCGCCAGCTGTAATTTTTGTCTACGTAGTTTTATCCCTGAAGATGCACACCCTGTAGTTTATCAGCCCTATATAGAGTTTTCAGAAGCCCATTTTAAAATGTCTTAAAATAAGCAACAAGGTTTTGAATATTTATTTCTAAAGCAATATCCTTTTTACTTCTAACTAGCTTAACTTTTGTTGCACTTGGGTTATTTTAATTGATGTAATGGGACGGAAACAATTGTGTTCAGATTCATCAAATTACACCTCTACTTTTCAGGACTGAATCTCCTCTATTAGTTTATTAATACAGATTTGAATAAGAGGAGGGAGCTCCTTATCAAGAAGTCTAAATGTTAAATTAACAAAGTGCCAAATGTAGTGGTGCATGCCTTTAATCTTAGCACTTGGGAAACTGAGGCAGGTGAGTCTCTGTGAGTTCAAGGCCATTCTGGTCTACATAGTGAGTTCCAGACCTGCCAGAGCGACTTAGTGATACTCTACCTCAAAACTAAGTTAATAAAGCTATCCCTGATCATGTCAGCCTTTATGGAATTTCTGATGACCAAATATCTTTAGTACTGATTCACAAACAGATACTGTTACTAGTTATTAGACCTAGCATTAGATGACAGAAGATACAATGCACTAGTGACTTAGGAAAATCAAAATTCTATCTCTGTCTCATCTATAACTTTTAGATATCTGATTATGGCTCTTTGGTCACCAGGCTCCCCATCTACTGGTTTATTGCTCTGTAATCCTCTGGTTGCAGCCTCCATCTCATAGCCCACTGTGGCTGCTCCAGCTGTAGCTGCCATGTCTACTTTCTAGGTGACAGGAAAGAGAACATGGGTGGCCTTCCATCATTGCCATCTCAAAGAGGTCCTTTCAACTAGACTAAGTTGTCTTGCCCGGCTGCAAAGGAGTCTGAGACATATAGCCTGCTTTCTGCCCAATTAAGTATCACAGGTTCTATTTCTGTTCCAAAATTATAGTAGCAGGAGAACATATATTGGAAACAAATCAGTTTCTCTCTTAGTGCACAGTGTTTCCTGCAGGAAAGTAAAAACCTGGATTTCTGTTCTTTAAAACATTCTGTGTAGCACAGTGCTGACTATGTGGTAGGTGGCTATGCCCAGTAAATGTTTTCGGTAATGAGTGGTAGAAGTCAGTAAATAATTGTTGACTAACGACAGTTCTTAGTTTCTGCAGTTATAACTAATAGGATTAATGATCTAAAATAGAGTGAGTTGAACACAGGAAAATAATTCAAAGTTTGTTACTGGCTTCAGGACCGTTTTTTTTTAAGGAAGTAAAGGCACCTGTTTAACAAAGCAATTCTACAGTTCTAACTAATTATACATATGTATGTATGTGTAATATATTTTTATATAAAATACTCTTAGAATCAGTAGTATACTAGCTTTGGTTCCCTTCGGTTTTGATCAGTAAAACAAGCACTTTAAATTATAGAATGTATCATGTGTGGTGCCCTGGGTTCTATCCCTAGCACTGGAAGAAAAAAAACAAACCATTTTCCCATCTATAATCCCAGCACTAAGGAGGCAAAGGCAGAAGCATTCAGAGTCAGCTAAACTGTATAGCAAGTTCTAGCCAACTTTAGCTACATAGTGAGACCCTCAAATACAGAATGGCTACCCCACAGTTTGCATACCTGTAATGATGAGAGACAAGACAGTTTAACTTTAATAATGTGTATAAGTATGCTGTGTGGTTCTTCTTTTTCATAAACAATAGCATAATTTTTTACTTCCTGCTACAAAATGTAGGAGACACTATGTTTAAAAAAATCATGTTTAGAAACATCTAGATCATCGCAAGAAACTCATAATTAAGTCTGAACCTGACTTTAACCCTTCACCAATGCAATCTAAGTGTGTTTGTTTTTATAGTAACCTTAATTTGGGTCTTGCAATTTGAGGGTTGTTTTCTTTTTCAATTTAGACCATGAAACAACATTTCAATTATAGGAATTAAACTATTTATAATTTTCACAACAGGAAGATGAGCAAATTGTGTTACTTCTAGGTTATAATTTATTATCTTGCTCTCAGAAATGTGTGATCTTTGTGTGAAACAATGCACTTAACAAAACAAAACAGGGAAAGGAAAACACCCGTCCTTGCTCCAGTGCGGGATTCTATCAGTCCCTCACTCTTCTCTCCACACTGGAAAATGTTCTCATGGAGCTGTGGCTTCGAATCCCACAAAGCACAGTAGTTAGCACAAGTGTCTCCGCCCAGCTCTGCTCATGGGTGTCTATTTTAACTTGTCTTTCACAGTCTATGTTTTTCATTTATCACTCATAGCCTCATCAAATCTGACATTTTGAGGAGTTCGTCCATAGAGCAAGTCTATTGAGTGAATGATAGAACAGTGACTGTAGGAACAGCAACAGAGAGCAATGCCAAGCAGGTTCAGTTTAGGTTCTGTCTTAGCTCAGTCTAGCATGCTCCCTTAAGTCAAAGTACTCAAAGAGCTTTTACCCCTGTGGTAATTTCATGCCTTTGCTGGGCGAGAGTTGTTGATAATACTAGTTAACATCAAAGTCATAAGTTATTTATGAGCTGCTTTAGAATATCTACAGATGGAACTACATTTTCCAAATACTGTACCACCCCACTGTTCTGCAGCCAGCCTCCCTTTGGCTTTTTCTTACTGTGAGTGGTTGTGTGGCTGGAGGCCTGACATCCCAGATGCTCTGAATCACTTTTGGTCATCGAACGTTGGCCATGTCAATTTTAGAACTGTGTAATTGTGGACAAACCAAGTTCTTTCAACCCTCTATTTTAGCTATGTGCTTTCTGTGGTTCTTTGGATGTGCAGGTGTGTATGTGGGTGTGTGCATGTGCACGTGTGCAAAGATCAGAGACTGGTCTCAGGTACTGTTCCTTAGGACACGGTCTTTTGCTGTCCCGGAGCTCTCCGATTAGGCTAGGGTGGTGAGCTGTTGAGTCCTGGTGCTGGAATTACCGCACATCCCCATACCTGGATTGTGTACATGTGCTCAGGTGTCGAACTTGACCCACAGCCTGAGCTGCTTCCCCAGCCCACACACATTCTAGTGTGCTGTTGTCACAGACAAATATCTATCACTGTGGCATTTTACCTCAAAGGAAGACACAAAGCAGGCCAGGCCCTAAGCCCTGGATCTGCTTTAGCCTTTTACATATTGATAATTTAAGAGAATTTTGGAGGACAAAAAGTTTCTCTCCTTTACAAATGGTTTGACTATGAAGAAGCCTTTGAAGAGAGCCCTTAAAA
Organism: Ondatra zibethicus; assembly: GCA_004026605.1. Taxonomy (NCBI): domain Eukaryota; kingdom Metazoa; phylum Chordata; class Mammalia; order Rodentia; family Cricetidae; genus Ondatra; species Ondatra zibethicus. Next base: position 33,336 of record PVIU01020613.1, read on the forward strand.
TTGTGATAGGCCTGCTGAAGTGTAACTTTTCACAATTGATAGCTTCTGGTGGGGGTGAGGGTCAGGGAGGATTCAGATATCTTTAAGGGTCTGCCCATGGGAGTTTGACCATGCTCCAGTGAATATCTCTTCTTCTTCTTCTTCTTCTTCTTCTTCTTCTTCTTCTTCTTCTTCTTCTTCTTCTTCTTCTTCTTCTTCTTCTTCTTCTTCTTCTTCTTCTTCTTCTTCTTC
>PVIU01020614.1:0-31432 GCA_004026605.1 Ondatra zibethicus
AACAAATGTCCTTGTAGTATGACTGACTATCTTTTGGGTATATGCCCAAGAATTGTATTCCTGGGTCCTGATTAAAATTGATTCCCAATTTTCTGAGAAATTGACATACTGATTTCCAAAGTGGCTGTACAAGTTTGAATTCCCACCAGCAATGGATGAGTGTTCCTCTTACTCCACATCCTTCCCAGCATAAGCTATCATTGGTGTTTTGGTCTTAGCCATTCTGGCAGGTGTAAGATGATATCTCAGAGTTGTTTTGATTTGAATTTACCTGATAACTAAGGATGTTAAACATTTCCTTAAGTATCTCTCAGCCATTTGAGATTCTTATGTTGATAATTCTGTTTAGTTTTATTTCTGTTTTTTAATTGAGTTATTTGGAATTTTGGTGCCTATTTTCCTGAGTTATTTAAATATTTTGGAGGTCAGTTTTCTGTCTGATGTGGGGTTGGTGAAGATCTTTTCCCATTCAGTAGGCTGCCTTTTTGTCTATTGACTGTGTCCTTTGCTTTATAGAAGCTTCTCAGTTTTAGGAGGTTCCATTTATTTACTGTTGCTCTTAGCGTCTATTACTGGGGTTCTATTTAGGAAGTGGTCTCCTGTGCCCATGTGTTGCAGACTACTTCCCACTTTCTCTTCTATCAGGTTCAGTGTGGTTGGATTTATACTGAGGTCTACAATCCATTTGGTCTTGAGTTTTGTGCATGGGGACAGATAGGGATCTATTTTCATTCATGTTGACATCCCCTTATGCCAGTACCATTTGTTGAAGTTGCTTTCTTATTTCCATTGTATACTTCTTTGTCAAAAATAATGTGTTCATAGGTATATGGATTAATATCTGTGTCCTCGATTTGATTCCACTGGTCAACCTCTCTGTTTTTATGCCAGTACCAAGCTGTTTTTATTTCTGCGCCTCTGTAATAGAGCTTGATGCCAGGGATGGTGATGCCCACAGAAATTTCTTTATTGTACAGTATTGTGTTGGTTATCCTGGCTTTTTTGTTTTTTGTGAAGAATTGTGATGGGATTTTGATGGGGATTGCATTGAATCTGTAGGTTGTTTTCAGTAGAATTGCCATTTTTATTATGTTGATCCTTCCTATCCAAAAGCATAGGAGAACTTTCCATTTTCTGATATCTTCTTCAATTTCTTTCTTCAAAGACTTAATGTTGTTGTAGAACAGGTTTTTCACTTCTTCGGTTAGTGTTACCCCAATATATTTATTTGTTATTTGTGGCTATTGTGAAGGGTGATGTTTCTTTGATTTCTTTCTCAGCTTCTTTATCATTTGTATATAGGAGGGCTACTGAATTTTTTGAGTTGATCTTGCATTCTGCCACATTACTGAAGGTATGTGTCAGCTGCAGAAGTTCCCTAGTAGAATTTCTGGGTGACTTAAGTATATTATCATAGCATCTGCAAATAACAAAAGTTTGACTTCTTCCTTTCCAATTTGAAATTCCTTGATCTCCTTTTGTTGTCTTATAGCTCTAACCAGAACTTCAAGAACTATGCTCAATACATATGGAGAGAGTGGACAGCCTTGTCTTATTCCTGATTTTAGTGTGATCCCTTTGAGTTTCTCTCCATTTAATTTGATGTTGGCTTCCTTCTTCATGTATATAGCTTTTATTATGTTTAGGTACGTTCCTTGTATCCCTGATCTCTCCAAGACCTTTATCATGACGAGGTGTTGGATTTTGTCAAATGCTTTTTCAGTATCTAATGAGATGATTATATGTTTTTTCTTTCAGTTTATTTATGTGGTGGATTACATTGATAAATTTTTGTATTTTGAACCATCCCTGCATCCCTGGGATAAAGCCACCTTGATCATGGTCATTAATTTTTTGATGTGTACTTGGATTGGATTTGCCAGTATTTTTGCATGTATGTTCATGAGTGAGATTGGCCTATAATTCTCTTTTCTGGTTGAGTCTTTGTGTAGTTTTGGAATCAGAGTAACTGTAACCTCAAAAAAAAAAAAGAGTTTGGCAATGTTCGTTCTGTTTCTATTTTGTGGAACACTTTGGAGAGTATAGGTATTAGCTCTTCTTCTGAGTTTTTGTAGAATTCTGCACTTAAACCGTCTGGCCCTGAGCTTCTTTTGGTTGGAAGGCTTTTGATGACAGCTTCTATTTCCTTGCAGGTTATAGGTCTTATTAAATTGCCCTCCTGGTCTTGATTTAATTTTGGTATGTGGTACCTATCCAGAAAATTGTCCATTTCTTTTATATTTTCCCATTTTGTGGAGTACAGGTTTTTGTAGTATGACCTAATGATTCTCTGGATTTCCTCAGTGTCCCCCTTTTCATTTCTGATCTTGTTAATTTGGATGTTCTTTCTCTGTCTTTTGATTAGTTTGGATAAGGGTTTGTCTATCTTGTTGATTTCCTCAGGAAAAAAAAACCTAGCTTTTGTTCATTGATTCTTTGTATTATTTTCTTTCTTTCTATTTTATTGATTTCAGTTCTCAATTAGATTATTTCCTATCCTTTACTTCTCCTGGGTGAGTCTGCTTCTTTTTGTTCTAGAGCTTCTAGGTGTGCTGTTCAGTCGCTAGTGTGAGCTTTCTCCACTTTCTTTATGTAGGTACTTACTGTAATAAACTTTCCTCTTAACACTACTTTCATAGTAATCCAAAGTTTTTGTATGTTGTGCCTTCATTTTCTGTGGATTCTAGGAAGTCTTTAATTTCTTTACTTATTTCTTCTTTGACCCAGGATGGTTCAAGAGCACTATTAAATTTCCATGAGTTTGTGGGCTTTCTGAAATTAGTGTTGCTGTTGAATTCTAATTTTGAACCATCATGATCTGATAAGATACAGGGGTTACTCCAAATTTTTGTATCTGTTGAGTTTGCTTTGTTACTGAGTATATGGTCAGTTTTAGAGAAGGTTCTATGAGGTGCTGAGGAGAAGGTATATTCTTTTATGTTTGCGTAGAATGTTCTGTAGATGTCTGTTAATTCCATTTGAGTCATGATATCTGTTAGTTCTCTTATTTCTCTATTAGGTTTCTGTCTGGCTGACCTGTCAACTGGGAAGAGTGGGATGTTGAAGTCTCTCACTATTAGTGTGTGGGGTTTGATGTGTGATTTAAGCTTTAGTAATGTTTCTTTTACATATGTGGGTACTCTTGTACTTGGGGCATAGATGTTCAGGATTGAGACTTTATCTTGATGGTTTGTTCCTGTTATAAATATAAAGTGTCCTTCTCCATCTCTTTTGAATGATTTTAGTTTCTAGTCTATTGTCTATGATGTTAGATATTAGGATAGCTACACTCACATGTTTCATAGGTCCATTTGATTGGAAAACCTTTTCCCAATCCTTTACTCTGAGGTAATATCTGTCTTTGCAGTTAAGGTGTGTTTCTTATATACAGCAGAAGGCTGGATCCTGCTTTTTTATCCATTCTCTTAGCCTGTGTCTTTTTGTAGGTGAATTGAGTTCATTGATATGACCAGTGATTTTTAATTCCTGCTTTTTTCCCAGTAGTAGTATGTGTGTTTCCTTCCTTTGGGTTTTGTTGTGTGAAGTTATCTGATGCCTGTGTTTTGGTGGGTACAGTTAGCTTCCTTGGTTGGGGTTTTTCTTCTAGTACTTTCTGTAGGGCTAAATTTGTGGATAGGTATTGTTTAAATATGATTTTGTCATGGAATATCTTGTTTTCTCCATTGATGGTTATTGAAAGCTTTGCTGGGTATAGTAGTCTGGACTTGCATCTGTGGTCTCTTAGTGTCTGCAGCACATCTGACCAGGACCTTCTGGATTTCATAATTTCCACTGAAAAGTTGGCTGTAATTCTGATAGGTCTACCTTTATATGTCACTTGATCTTTTTTTTTAACAGCTCTTAATATTCTTTCCTTATTCTGTATGTTTTGTGTTTTAATTATTATATGGCAAGGGGACTTTCTTTTTGAACCAGTATATTTAGTGATCTGTAAGCTTCTTGTACTTCTTGGGGATAACCTTCTTTATGTTGGGAAAGTTTTGTTATATGATTTTGTTGAATATATTTTCTGTGCCTTTGATCTGGAATTCTTTTGTTTCTTCTATTCCTATTATTCTTAGGTTTTATCTTTTCCTGGTGTCCCAGATTTCTTAGATGTTTTGTGTTAAGAATTTGTTGGATTTAATGTTTTTTTTTTTTTTGACCAATGAATCTATATCCTCTATTTAGTGCTTGAGATTCTTTCTTCCATCTCTAGTAGTCTGTTGGTTATGCTTGACTCCATAGTTCCCATTCGTTTACCCAGATTTTCCATATCCAGAATTCCTTTGATTTGTGTTTCTTTATTGCCTCTATTTTAGACTTCAAACCTTGAACTGTTTGCTTCACCTGTTTGATTATTTTCTTGGGTTTCCTTGAAAGATTCATTAATTTCTTCAAATTTTTCATTTGTCTTTTCCTCCATTTCTTTAAGGGATTTTTTTTCATTTCCTCTTTAAAGTTCTCCGGCATCTTCATAAAGTTATGTCTAAAATCATTTTTCTTCTGCTTCTTCTGGGTTAGAATGATCAAGTCTTCGTGTTATATGACCACTAGGTTTTGTTGTCACCATGTTGCTTTCTAGGTTGTTGTATGAATTCTTGCATTGGTGCCTTCCCCTCTCTTCCTTCAGTTGATGCTGGCAGTGTCTTTGCATCCTGGTCCAATCCTTGCAGTGGCCATCTATGTCTTGGGAATTGCTCTTACTGTCTGTGTCTCAGGGGCTTTGGAGCAGCCTACCTGCAGGTAACTAGCCTGCCGGCTAGCTATAGAAGCCAAAGCAGGTGGGGGAGGGGCCAGGGATTTTTGTCCCAGTTTGGAGGGCCTAGAGTATTGGGTGTCCTGCTGGGTGGCTGATCTCTCACCTCTTGGTCCTCTCTGTGTAGTAGCGGGCTGTGTTTCAGAGTTCCACTGAGGTTGCAGGGAAATAGACAAGTTTGGGGTTGGGGTGTGATTTGTAGCTTGGGATGGGGGTAATGGAGTAGCCTACCTGCAGGAAACTCTCCTGCTGGCTGGCTAGAGAAGCTGACACAGGTGGGGGAGGTACCCAGGGTTTTGACCCAGTAGGGAGTTACTGGAGAGTGGGGTGTCCCCGCTGGGTAGCCAATCACTCTGATAGATCTGTCTCTTAAAGTGGATGAATTCTCATCTTCCTGAGGAGAATGAAAACACTGCTTTCTTTTCTTTTCTTTTTCAGTTTAATTTTATGTTTTTAATGTGTTTTTGTATTTGACGTACCAATTCCAGTTCTCTCTGCCCCCACTATACCCACTCTCCTCACATTCCCCCAACCCTGCCCCATCTACTCCTCAGATAGGGTGAGGCCTCCCATCAACTAAGTCTGTCATATCACTTGAGACAAGTCCCTACCCTCTGTACGTAGGCTGAGCAAGGTATTCCTCCACAGGGAATGGGCTACAAAAACAGCAGTCAGGCACTAGGGATAAATACTGGTTACACTTCCTTTGCATTGGGATGTTCAGGTCTTGCTGATGTAGAATGACTAGTTTCTGGTGGTGCAACATTGTTCTTTATGTTTTAGGATATGTTCTTACACTGCCATGTGCCCATCTCCTCCTCCAGTGGTGCAGTTGTGGCCCATGCTTGAGGGTTTCCTCTTCTTTCAGTTAGTGCAGGTGGGTCCTGTGGTTTAGGTGACTGTTCTTCCTCCAGGTGCAGGCAGGTATGTGCCTCTGATGGACATTGATAGGGCTCTGAAGATCCTCCAGGTTTAGGTGGGTCCAGATGACTCAGAAGATGGTTGGGAGTGAGGGGAGGCTGAATTCAGGGCTTCTGTCAGTGATGGTGAGGTGCACGATGTGCCTTCAGGGGCTAGGATCTAGACAGCAGGGCCCTCCAGCTGGGAACCCAGACACTCACCTCTCCCAATTCAGTCAGGACCAAGGGAGGCCGCTGATGCAGTGGGGAAGATTGTCTGTGTAGGGTCCCAGGTCTCTGGGGCTTTGGTGGGTAGGTTTAGGGCATGGGATATGCTTCCTTGGGCTAGGGCCTTGTGAGCAGGTCCCTCTAGTCAGGAACCCAGACACTCACCTCTCCAGGTGCACTCAGATCAAAGACTCTAGGGTCACATTAGTGGTGGGGGATGGTTGGGGGCATGAGGAGGCTGCTCCTAGGTGTCTGGGACATTGGTGGTTGGGAGGGGGCCACAACATATGCATTCAAGGCCTAGGACCTATAGAAAAGCTCCTTCTAGCCAAGAACCCAGACACTCACCTCTCCAATGTAGTCAGGTACAAAGCTCTGGTGGTTCACAGATGTGGTGGAAGATGGTTGGGGGGTGTGGGGAGGCTACTCGGAGGTCTCTGGGGCTTTGGTGGGTGGGGGATGGGTGCAGGAAGTGCCTCTCTGGAGGCTAGGACCTAGACATTAGAGCTCTCCACCTGGGAACCAATACACTAACTCTCCAGATGAAGCCAGGGCCAAGGCTCTGGTGGTTGCAGATGTAATGGGGAAATTGTTGAGGGTATGAGGAGTCTGCTCCCAGGTCTCTGGGTGTTCAGTAGTTGGAGGTAGGGTTCAGGATGTGCCTTCAGGGACTAGAGTCTAGAGAGAAAGGCCTTTTAACAGGGAACCAAGACATTAACCTCTTCAGAGCCATTTAAGACCAATGCTCTTGTCAAAAACATTGTTTTATAATAGGACAATTTTCACTCCCACCAGCAATGGATTGGTATTCCCTTTACTCCACATCCTTTTATTTATCTATCTATCTATCTATTTGGTTTTGATTTTGGTTTTGGTTTTTCAAGACAGGGTTTCTCTGTGTTGCCACAACTATCCTGGCACTCACTCTTTAGGCCAGGCTGGCTGGCCACAAACTCACAGAGATTCACCTGTCTCTGCCTCCCGAGTGCTGGGATTAAAGGCATGTGCCACCGTTGCCTGGTTACTCCACATCCTTGCTAGCATGAGCATTCACTAGTTTTAGTGAACTTGGCCATTCTGATGGGGATGAAATTTTCTTACCCTCAGAGATTATAGTCATTCTATATGATGAAATATCAAAGAAGTTTTGGGTTGCATTTCCTGATGACTAAGTATGTTGAACTTTAAGTGTTCAACTTAGTGTTTCTCAACCATTTGAGCTTCCTCTTTTGATCAGACTCTGTTTGGATCTATATCCCATTTTTAAATTTGGTTGTTTTTTTCTTTTTTTGATGTTTTAAAATGTATTTTTAGATATTAGCTCTCTAACAGATGTGTAGTTGGTAAAACTCTTTTCACATTTGTAGAATGTAACTTTGTTCAATCTGCAGTGTCCTTTTCTATGCAGAAGCTTATCAGTTTCATTAAGTCCTAATTATTAATTGTTGATCTTAGTGTCTATGCTAAAGGTGTTTTGTTCAGAAGGTCCTGTGTTAATGTTTTCAAAGTTTATTCTTCTATTTTCTCTCCTATAAAGTTCAGTGTATTTGGTTGTATATTGAGATATTTGATCCATTTGGAGTTGAGTTTTTTACAGAGTGATAAGTATAGATTTATTTTTTATTCATATACATGCAGTCATTCAGCTTGACTAGCTCCATTTTTTGAAGATGCTTTCTATTTCCAGTGTGTATTTCTAGATTCTGTATCAAAAATTATGCACCCATAGGCATGCGGGTTCATGTTTGGATTTTTGATTTAATTCCATTGATCAGTTTGCCTGTTTCTGCCAATACTATGTTGTTTTTATTACTATAGTTCTGTAGTACAACTTGAAATTGGGAAAGGTGAGATGTCAGCAGTGTTTTCATTGTTCTTGTTAACCTGGGTTGTTTGTTTTTTCATATTAAATTAAAAATAGTCCTTACAAGGTCTGTGATGAATTGTGCTAGAAGTTTGATGGCAATTGCATCAAATCTGTATATTACTTTTGGTAGGCTGGTTATTTTATTATATTATTCCTATGGATCCATAATCATGGATCATCTTCTGGATCTATGGATCATCTTCTGATCCATCTTCTAATGTCTTCAATCTCTTCTATCAATGACTCGAAGGTTTTATGATAAAACTCTTTTAGTTTCCAGGACAGAGTTACAGAAAGATATTATATATTACATGACGCTATTGTGAAAAGTATTGCCTCCAAGATTTATTTCTCAGTTTTTCATTTGTATATTGGAGAGATATTGATTTTTGTGAGTTAATTTTGTTTCAAGCTCTTTAGGGAAAGGGTTTATCAGTTGTAGGAGTTTCCCAGTGAAATTTTGAGGTCACTTATATACAGCATCATATCATCTACAAATAATGATGCTTTGACTTCTTCCTTTCCAACTTATACCCTCTTAATCTCCTTCTGATGTCTTACTGCTCCAGCTTAGAAGTCAAATGATATATTGGACAGGTAATCAAAGAGTGGACAACCTTGCCATGTTCCTGATTTTAGTGAAAATGTTTGAATATTTATCCATCTATAATATTGTATGCTGTGCCCTTGCTGTAAACTGTCTATATTACATTTAGTTATGTCCCTTGACTTGCAGTGTCTCCTGGACTTTTACCATGAAGAGGTGATGGATTCTGTCAATGGGATTCAACTTATTTATGTGGTGGATTTCTTTCATTGATTTATGTATGTTGAATCATCTCTGCACTTCTGGGATGAAGCTTACTTGATCACAGTGGATGTGGTTTTGCATGCATTCTCATCTTATTAGCTTTGATTTGAAGCCTAATTTATCAGATATTAAAATTACTCTACCCACTTTTTTATGGTCCATTTTCTTAGAATATTTTCGTTCATCCTTTTACCTAGAGTTAATACCTATCCTTGATGTTAAGTTATATTTCTTAGATACAGAAGGATGGATCTTACCTTCTCATTCATTTTGTTAGTCTGTGTCTTCATTGAAGAAATGAGATCACTATTATTGAGAATTATTAATGAGTAGTGTTTTTTGATTCCTGTTATTTTGATTTTGTTCTTTCTATTTTCCCACTCCATGCCGTGTTTCTCCTATATTTTTATAGTTGTCTGTTATTATTTATTCTTTTTGTTTTCTTTGGTGCAGTTATTCTTTTGAGCTTATAACTGCAGTTTTCCTTCAGCTGTCTTCTGCAGGGTTAGATTTGTGGCTGGATAATTCTTAAATTTGGCTTTATTATGTCCTATTTGCTCCATCTATGGTGATTGTGAATTTTTTTGGGTATAGTAGTCTGAACTGGCTTGTGTGTTCACTCAGACTTTAGAACATCTGACCAAGCCCTTCAAACTTTCAGCGTCCCCCTTGAGAATCTGGGTGTTTTTGTAAGGCATTGGCTTTTATATGTTACTTAGTTTTTCTCTCTTGCAGCTTTTAATATTCTTTATTTGTTCTGTACATTCAGACTTTTGATTATTGTATACTGAGAACACGTTCTTTCCTGGCTTAATCTATTTACTGTTCTCTATGTTTCTGGTACCTTCATAAGCATGACCTTAAGGATAAAGAAATTTTCTTCTATAATTTTGCTAAAAATATTTGCTGTGCTTTTGACATGGGTTACTTTCTTCTTTTGCTATTATTCTTTTCCTAAATTTGGCCTTTTCATAGTGTCCCAGAATTTCTTGATGTTTTGTGACAGGAATTTTTTTCTTGTTTTTGAGTTTCATTGTTGTTGTTTTTAGATTTATTATTTTCTTTGACTGGGGTATCCATTTTTTTCTATCATGCTTTCAATACCTGAGATTCTCTCTTCAATCTCTTGTACTGTGTTAGGGAGACTTGCCTCTGAGGATCTTGTTTGAGTTCCTAAATTTTTTTTTTCTAGATAGTCTGCTGTTTGAGTTTTGTTTTCTTTATAGATTCTGTTTTTACTTTCAGGTCTTGAATAGCTTTATTCAATTTCTTCTATTGCTCGTCTGCATTTTCACAAATTTCTTTTAGGGATTTAGTCATTTCCTCTTTAAAGACCTCTATCATATTCATAAAGGCCATTTTAAGTTATTTTTCCTACTGCTTTAGCTATGTGTAAACAGTGACTGTATTTTCATTTCCCAGTCGCCCAGACCCAAATAATCACACAGAAACTATGTTAATTACAACACTGTTTGGCCAATGGATTAGGCCGTATGTTTAGCTAGCTCCTACATCTGAAATTAACCCATTTTTATTCATCTATGTATGGCCACAAGGCTGTGGCTTACCAGTAATGTCCTGGCATCTTTCTCCTTTAGTGGCTACATAGCATCTCCTTGACTCTGCCTAATCTTTATTTATCTCTCTCTCTGTTCAAATTTCCCACCTGGCTTTACTTGGCTAAGTCGTTGGCCAAAGCAGCTTTATTTATCAACCAATAAAAAGCAACACATATTCAAACTATACAGAATGACATCCCACACCAGCTATGTTGCAATTCTCAGGACCTACTGTAGTAGAGTTATTGAGCACCAGAGGAAATATGTTGTCCTGGAAGATTTTACTATATTTTTACCATGGGATTAAGTCATCTGCATTTGGGAAGGATGAAATTTTAGGTACTAATATCTGGTCTTGTATTTGTTGAGTGTTTGTTTTGTTCTGTAGATAATGTTTGACTCTGTTTCTTAGGAGAGTGTGGTAGCGGTGTGTTGCCTGGTAGGAAATTCTTCCTAGATCCTGTTAGGTATGGCATTGGAGGTTCCAAGTAAAATGTTTTCTATATATTGGGAGCTGAGACATATGAATGGGAATGGGCTAGGGGAGTCCAGACTAGAGTACCCACAGGAGGGAGGAAAACAGGATACTCTACCAGGAGCTTCTTATTCCCTGGGGATTGGGACATAGAGTGAGGAGAGGCAGCAGAGGTCTGATAAAGAACCAGGCTTGAAGCTGGGCTATTTAATTCAGGGGAAAGGAACAAGATATAAAGATCTGCAGTTGGCCTATACACTTCACTGGCATGAGTGGCCTGTGCGTTCCTAGGGATCACTTGCTGGAGTTGGGAGCTAGGATGAATGGGAGCAAGGAAGTTTTGAGAACTGTGTGATCCACTGGAGGTGATGTCAGGTGTGTATGTGGGGAGACTGCAGCTGGTGGTCTGCTACAGAAATGGGGATGAGACCGAGGGAATGAATGTGGGTTAAGAGGAGGAAGTCAAGATCCACAATTAACCTACCAGCCTCCCTAGCAGGACAGGCCTATGTTCCTAGAGGCTGCATCCTGGACTGGAGGCTTAAATAATGAAAAGAATTTTGCTTTTAATCATCAGAAGTTTTACATTTATTGTTGGATTTAAACTTCTTACAAAACTACCTTAGCTAATTTTGACTGCAGTGTAACTAGATGTCATCAGGGAGATTAATTTATTCGTCTACTAAAAGCTTTGTATGTATGTACAAGTTATCAACAGCAATCAAATATTCCTGGATTCACTGATATGTACCTTGACTGGTACTATATATACTGAAAATTTTAGATAAAATATTTTAAATAAATTGAAATTCAAAGCTGTAAGCAATTCCCCTTGGCCAGTCAAACACGAAACATCTAATAACCTAGAAATTGGGTGTTGTTTTCAAGGATATAAAACATTTCATTTGATTTATCTATTTTCGTTGTTTCTTTTGTTTTTTTGATAGTATAATAAAATTCCATCATTTCTAAATTTCCTCTTTTCCCTCCAAAACCTCCCATAATACTATCTTTACTCTATTTCAAATTAATGGCCTCTTTTTTCATTAATTGTCTTTGCATATACCTATATGTATAACTATGCATTCCTAGATACAAATTATACCATATTCAGTCTGTATATTATTATGTGTATGGATGATTTTTGTATTAGATTATCAATTCATGTGCTCTTTTTTGTAATAGATAGAGACCATTAAAGAAAACTACAACCAATTAAAATGCAGAGATGTGGAGGCCATTTAGATGTTCTACTTTAATGTAGAAGGAGTAGAAATGAATGGAGACATTTGACAAAAATAACTTTTCATAACTACACAAACCCATTAAAAACAATGGAATACTGAGCGAAAGAAATATCGTTATGAAGGTAATGTATTCATATATCTCTTAGGTCAGAGATTTCAGAGCTTAAATATTTAATAAAGCTAAATTTCCTAAGTAGTTTTAAAATTTTTACTATAATTTTTAAATATTAATTGAAAATAAATCATAGGTCTTGGTGTGCGCATCTGATTCAATTAAAAATATTCTAAAAGCAATCCTTAAATTTTTCATTTTTTTGTTGAAACAAATGTGATTTCTCTTGACTTTAACTTCAGTTCTCGGTGTTCATTCCACAGAGGTGCACAGGTTTAATTTAATTTTGAACAATTGAACTTGAAGAAAAATTTCTCAGTCAGCCTGCCGCAATAGAGCAGCATAGAAAAACATTTTCACTGTGAAAGGAAATCATGTGTGTGTTCCTGCACCCCACCCTTTTTAAGTAAATGCTCTCCAAACAGGTTAACCCCCAAACTGAACTCTAACTTACATTTTGAATATAAGAGCGTAAATTAGCATATGTTAACTTCTAAAAGAGACTGTATTTTAACTCTAAGGGCTTCATAATATAAACATTTGGAGTTAAACCAGGGTTGAAGCTTTATTTTTTTTCTAACTTTCCAGGTACTTCTGGGCTTAATGAACATATTTCCAGAAGCTTTATTTCATTTTTGCATGTACTGTAGCACATTAATGCTGTTTTTTCTTTCCTATCATCTAACTCAAAGTATACAGACAGTTCTATAACAGATTTGCTAAAGAAAAAAAGAAATGGAATCATAGTCCAAATTAGTAAGAGACATGATTATGTCTCCTTAAGGAAAAATAAGGTCTGTTTCCTAAAACTATGTCAATAAGTAAAAAATGAAAATATTTATACTAGAAAATTAATTTCATAAGGCAGAAGTGATATTCTTTAGGATAACAGGACAGGGAATCTTCTTAAAGATAACTATCACAATTATTTCTGGGCCACCTACACATATATTAAAAAAGAAAGAAAGAAAAACCTTTTTATGAAGAAGCTCAGTGCCTATTACAGAGTAGCACATTGTCATGTAGGTGAGACTACCAAAGCCCAGAGGAAATTGTTGCATTCAGAGCATTCATCTGTGAAATATTAAATTACTCAGTTCTGAAGTGCCATTCTTGAGTTCCAAAGCTATTTCCTAGAAGTATTTCTCAATGTGCCACAGATTGCTTTAAAAAGGAAGCTGATCACAATAGGTATAAAACCAACAATAACAATATGAGTGGTACTTTTAACAAATCCAGACTAACAAATTCAGAGCTCTGTGGGAAGCAGCAGTAGCCTCTGTACATATAAATGTTGCTTGGCTACATAAGAAAGCTGGTGTGCATAAGGAAAGAAAGACATTCCCTCTCTGCTCACCAGTGCTACACACAGTAGAATCATCCCAGAAGAGTTTAGGGGGGTATATCAGTCCACAAAGACTCTTCCCTTTAGAAGCTGTTTAGAATCTAACAAGTTGTCTAGTTTGACAAGATCTGGGATATCTTGTTTACAGAAACTTTTAACATCAAGTAATTTAAAATTGAATTATGATAAAGAATCTTTAGACACAGAAAGTACCAATCAACAATAATAAATTTGACTATTGCCCTGAAATTCATTTTTTTGTAATGTAACTTGTAAATCAAAACCAGGGAAAATATTATTGTATATATTCACTGTGAAATTACTGTAAAACCAAATTATCATTATGATTCATTTTTAAATATATGATATTGTATATATATGTATATATCCCATGAGATAGACATTAATCTATGAGCTTGAAATAAACAAGCAAGTACAACATAGAGACTTTTTCCTATAGTGCTGAGTTTCCAGCAGATAATAGTAAGTAAATGATATAAATAGCTCAAGCAGCATATTAAAATAAAAACACAAAAAAATAAAAGGATATCAGGATAGAAGAGACTGAAATGCTGAATAATATGATTTTAAGTTAGGCATGTATCCCTTTAAGAAGATAAATCCTGAGGGGAAAATAAAACTTGAAGGTAGTGTGTACCTGAATCACGTACATCTGGAAGAGCTGGCGAAAGATGCAAGGTAGCACTTGGTTAAGTGTGGCTAGAGCAGAGACAACACATGGAGACAAGCAATGAGAACAGGTGAGCAGGACGAGAAAACAGCCAAACTCACCAACTTCTCTGTCAGCCAGTATAAAGCCCTTGGATTTATTCTCCAGAATATAGAGAACATGTGATGGACTTAGGCAAAAGAGAAATGTGTTGTCTTATTGATGAACCAGTCGGCCTCCATCTTAGGCTTGAAAGTCATCGTACTGTGAAAACAGACTAGATTCATTCCTGTTTGTAATTAAATCTGTTTCCCAAAGTTTTGGCTATGCCTCACCGGTAAACTTAACTACATACAAAAGGTTCTGTACTGCCTGTTCCAGGAAACAGCAACCTTCTTCTGTTTCAGAAGGTTATTAAGACCGCTTGTTGTTGTGATCATCTTGACTACTTTGTTACTACCGTGTTCTAGCCACCTTGCAACAGTAATAAAAAGTTGTTATGAACAACTGGTTAGGCTTATGTTCTGCCTTTCCCCGTGTGCAAATCCCCTAATCCTGAACTATAAAAACCTTATCATCCACACATCCAATATCGATCTCTACTGCATTCCCTTTCTGCTCTTCTGCTCTCATTGCTTAACTCCACATGTTGCCATTAGGGAGAGACAGCCCATGTACAGGAATAAAAAAAGAATCTTGCTTTAATTAATTGCTTGGTTTAATTAATTTAGTCATGGTTCTTTGGGTCAGTGGTCTTTTCTCCTCACATCTCTGGGATTAAAATTACATAATATTTCTGGACTGTACAATAATGGAAGGTGAAAGGCACACTAGTGTAGTAGAAAAGCAGTCACCAATCTTACCCAGCTATGAAGCATGTGACCTCCAAAAACAACTGATCTACAAATATATACCTACACTTACAATAGTGGTATGAATATTATAGGAGCACCCAAACATTTTCTATTAAATTAATTTCCACTCCACCAAGTGGAATCTCTAGAAGACACTGTTATTACGACTGACAGACTGTAGCTGGTTAGGTTATAGGCCCTAAGAGAAATCTAATATTATTTTTCAACTAAGTGTGTTGGGACCATTTGGAGTCCTGGCCTTCAGCTGCTCTTCCCTGCTAGAGATCTTTACTTTCCTTCTGATTTGAGTTACTGAAAGCTGTGTCAAAATTGTTTACCAGTTCTGCTTCACTAGTACCTATTGCCTTGCCTTGAGGATCAGAGGATAAGGTTTTCACCTGTTGGCTCACCTGACTGTTGGGTATATAAACCTCCATGGTGCTATTGAATAAAGGGCTTCTTACCAGTGACTAGAGGTTCGTGTCTCTGTCTGTCTGTCTCTCTGTGTCTTTGTGTGTTTCAACCTCCAGCCCCTTGCCCAAAGCTTGCGAACTCTATGGTAGTGGATAGAGTGCAGACAGGTGTCGTGCGCTGCATAAGTGAATATTTTATTAAAATGACCCTTAATGACTTACTGTTACACTCATTAATTAGTACACCTCTCTGCTCTTATCAGATTCTTCTTTCCATGGAATCTTCAGTAACACAGAGTCCAATGACTGTACAGAGAATAAAAGACTAGGGTATTCTCAGCTCTAAAAGGGATAACTATACACATGCTTGGCCCCATGAACCAGGAATAATTACAGAACGGGGGCAAAAAAGTATAAGAGCAAGAGGACATAGGTGCCTACATGGAAATTATGTTTGCTTAACACAAAAGGGAAGTTGCCCATATGTAACAGCATGAATATGACCTCAACAAACTCAACACAGAAAATATTCCAGATGGAATTAGGAAGTAGTCATAAACTTCCATGCTTAACTGAGAAACTTTTGGAAATTGACAGTTGTTAGAGGAAAGAGAATTATTTTTCTTTAAGGGTACAATCACTGACATATCAATCACACTCCAGGGCAGGCTCTATACCCAAAATTATCTGGGCAGCACAAATCTGACTCAATGATTTCTTTTTATAATAAGAATTTGGTTTGGAAGGTAGTGGGGGTGGATATGGGAAGAGTTTGGAAGAAGCGACTACTCTGAAAATATATTATAATTAAAATTCCCCCAAATTAATATAAATATTATCTTAAAAATTTTAATGATAACAATCCAAAATTAATTTTATGGACCCAAGTCCATATCCTACTTGATAAATATGCCATCTTACAAAGGAAGAAATGATTTCCAAGTATATCGTTATTAATAAGATGTAATTCTCGCTCATAGCAATGGGATAGAGAGAGTCAAAGCTATGGCACATGTTTATCTATCTTCTTTAAAAAAATACCTGTTCAAGGAAAAGTGTGACCACTCTCTTATACTTTTCAGTGAGAATTTGTTTTTGAATAATGTCTTTCGAGCCTTAAATAAGTTAATAAAAGATAGCACTGTACTGGGGAGGGATACAGATCCAACAAATATCTCACTGCAAAACATTATGTGAAGACAGAAACTCTGACAGAAGGAAGAATGAAAAGACAGAGATCACTGTGTCAACACATCAAAATCACATGAAATTGTATAAGGAAAGACTTGTTACTTCCATAGGAAAAATATAGCCATTGACATTTTATTTCAAAACTTTGAAAAACTACATTTTTGTTGTTTTAAACCGCAGTCTGTGTTACATGTTTCGTGCTTCACTGGGATACTAATGCTGAGTACCATAAAGGTGCTGTCTTGTTTCAATACTACTTTAGTCCATTTTCTTTTGCTGTTATTGAATATGAAAAAACTAAATAATCTCTAAAAAATAAAGGCTGTCTTAGTTAGAGTTTCTATTACTGTGAAAAGACACCATGACCACTGGAACTCTTATAATGTAAAACATTTAATTGGGACTGCCTTACATTTCAGTGATTTAGTCCATTATCATCAAGCAGGAAGCATGGCGGTACACAGTCAGACATGGTGCTGAAGAGGTAACAGAGTTCTACATTTGGATTGGGAGGCAGTAGGAAGTTACAGTGACTGGGCTTCTGGAGCCTCAAAACTTACCTCTAGTATCATATTTCTTCCAACAATGATACACCTACTCCTACGAGGCCACACCTCCTAAAAGTGCACTCCTTATGAGCCTATGGGAGCCATTTTCATTCAGACCACTACATTCCACTCCCTGACTTTCATAGACTTGTATTCATATCTTAAACAGAACTGCAATCTGTCCAACTTCAAAATCACCAAAGTCTATAATAGTCTCAACATTGTTTAAACTACAAATTCTTCATCTCCCTGTCTGATGTCAGAGCACTCTTTAGATCTCCACCCCCATTTAGCCTTGTTGACTACAATGCACTCTTTTCCTTGGGCTGATTCCACATTGTGTCTAGAGCTCTCTTCAGGATCTGCAAGGCAATAAGTCTTCACTTTTACAGGTTCATGCAATGGCTTTTCTGGGCCTCCATACAGAAACATCCCTGCCACTGCCAAGTCTTAGCAGGTTTATTTAGTCTCAAAGGGCGATTCTATAACCCCTCGTTATATCCCTGACTCTAAACCATTTGGCCAAAGCTGCCAAGTTCTGCTGCTTGCTAGGGCTAGAACATGGGCCCCTCATCCACATACATTTTCACCAGTTATCTGTTTTTGACGGTTCCCTTCACTACCTATGGTCCACTCTATCACAACAATATCCCAGGCGCTGAGACCAACTTCAGCCTTATTTAATGTCCTATTGCTATGAAGAGACACATGACCATGTCAACTCTTATAAAGGAAAACATTTAATTAGGGCTGGCTTACTCCTCAGAGGTTTAGTCCATTTTCATTAAGGTGAGAAGCATGGCAGCATGAAGGCAGAAAAGGCGCTGGAAATGTAACAAAGAGTTCTACATCTAGATCCAGATGTAGCAGGAAGTGACGGTGTTTGCAGAGTTGGGATATTAGTAATGTAAATATTAGTAAAGGCAGGATAAATAAGTGGGATCAGTCCATGATTTGATATATAGTTCCATGATCCAGAAAAGTGGTAGAATAATCTGTTTCAATCCAGCCAGTGTGGTTTAATTGTACTTAAAATTTAGACTGATTTTTTTGACAATGAAGAAGCAAAACAAAAACACATAAAAGTACAAGGGCTGAGGTTCTACTGCTAAAGATACAAAGTAGAAATACAAATACCTCAAGCTTTACAAGTTAACACAATGAGAGCAACATGAAATAACTATCAATAGATGAGCAAAATGTAGAAATAACTGGATCTGAGCAAATTTAAAAATTAAGTTAATCTTTCTGCTTCTTTAACTGCTGCAATTCAGTGAGATGTATAGTTAGATTCAGCTGTGTACTGATATCCTCAGACTATACCCAGTCCTGGAAAGGTTGACAGGGCCTACATGAGTGGCTGTTTATGACAATTGTGTGTGACACTGCCCCCATTTCACACCTTGAGACAGGAAGGGATGCTGAAATGAAGTCTATTTTATGCTTTGTTCCATCATTTCTATTCCCTTGGGCAGCACTGTTTGCATTCTAAAGAAAGGGTTTTTTTCTGATATTCACATCTATGTTAGCAACATCTGAGGGGTTAATTCCATGAGAGTGGACCATAGTGCCTGTACTTACTTAATAAATATTTATTAAATTAGAGAAAATGGCATCGTATTGTGTTTTTTGAGACAGAGACTCACTATGTATCTCCAGCTGACTCAGAACTCATTATGTAGACCAAGCTGGCATCAAATTCACAGAGCTCCAACTGCCTTTGTCTCTTGGGTACTCAGATTTTCCTGCTGGGATTATTGCCATAAAGATAACTGTTTTTCTTCCAAATTTCTCTCTCTCTCTCTCTCTCTCTCTCTCTCTCACACACACACACACACACACACACACACACACACACAAATATTTTTAGAAACCTTGATGGCAAAATATTTGCTAACACAACCATAGCGGGATATTCCAGAGCAGTTTCTGAAATTCTCAAATGACCCTATAGGTCAATTGCACTTCAGGAGAAGTCGTCCTCTTAACTTTGAACTCTACATTGAGTAAGAATTAGCCATGGGAGGAAATGATTTAATACAAGTTACAGTTACCTAAAACAAAAAACGGGGGAGGGGAGGCAGAAAGCAAAGAGAACATGCTTGTGGGTAAGGTGTCACATTTCCATGTTAACTGAAATTTAAAAAAGGAGAGAAGGTCCAGAGACAACGCTCCTGCTATTGTCAGGAGCGAAATCATAAAGTGTCACTGACGCCTTGTACAAATAACAAAAATAAAAAAGAAGCTAGTAACAGTATAAACCAGGGAAACTAATTGTACTAAATGTGATAAAGGTAAGAGTATATATTTTGGAAAACAGTGGAAAAGCAAAAGTAGAATTATGAAAGACAGGAATATACACACAGTAAAATAGTTAGAACCTTCATGTTCAATAGAGAAGAAAGGAAAGACAGAAATCAGTGCCTTTGAGAAGTATGATGAACTGATTTGGTTTCTATTAAAGAAAAACAGAAAAATGCAGAACAGGACTGAAACCCTTGAAGACTCGCTTCTTTAATGGTACAAAACAGAAAGGCAAATCTGTGAAAGAATGCAAAAGTACATCAGAAATGTCTAATCTTCTTTGGAAACAAATAAAAGTAAGTGGTTCAGATAAAAATGGGCTAACAGTTTCAGGTAGATAAAGACTAAACATTATCTCAAAGTAAATGCAAACATAGTATTATTGAGTGCAGGTAACTACTCTAAATGAACATTAATTTTCTGGCATAGTGTACATTTTAATTTTAGCTGAAGTATCATAATTAAGTATATGAATGCCACAGTGGTATTTTAATTACAAATATACATTAGTTTATTGATTAATTAATTTTTATTAACATAATGCAATAGCATCATTTGTATGAACTGTATACATTAGGTATAAATCTAAAAGACCTGTGAACAAATTGAATAAAACAGTTTTAATGGTATAACTTTCTCCTGATTGAGTTATTTTGTATATTTAATGGGATACCAACCTTAGGTGTCCAGAAATGTGAGCTCTCTGAAATTCCTGCATAAATAATGATCCTGCGTATTATGGTATATTTTGTCAACAATGAATTTGAGTCCTATCTAACTCCAAGAAAATGGTGTCTTCCAGACACAACAGGATTGATACACATAGGAACTCACAGAGCGTACCAGTACCCACAAGGCATGCCCAAGTCCAAACTAGATAAAATTTGGAAGTGGAAGAAAGAACAAAGTTCCATTTTTTTTCCCTTTTGGTACATCCCAGACATACCTTCATTTTCATTGATTGTAGCCAATTAATTAATATAAAGTTTTTATCTATGGGAATGCCCCTGCCCTTATAACCTCTCTATGTGATCTTATGTGCCTTCTACTAAACTGAAAATGTTCTACAACATTTTTACTTTAGTGAAACAATTCCACTACAGAATTGTTAGAACAAAGCGGGAAAGCTGAATCTTGAAAGAAAGGAGAAAGAAGTTCAAATCCAAGTTAGGAGAAAACAAAAGGAAGACTTCTCTTCTGTAAAGAACTTCTAGCTATAGTTAGCTCTGGGCATATAATGAGCAATGTGTGTGACATTAGTATTTAAGTGGTGAACACAGCTACCTTCCTTCCAAAAGACTATTTGTCACTGATAGTTCTCAGGTGAGAGAAAATTTTGATTTCCCAATGCTGACACTGGTTACGTCAAACACACCAGGGTTGGTCTCATGTTCAGGAGTCGTTGGCTAATACAAATTAGGCCTGGGCCTTTTTTTGGAACTTTGTGTGCTTGCGTGGGTGTGCACATGCGTGTGTGCATGTGTGTGTGTGTTTGTGTGCATGCAAATGTGAATGTGTGTTTGAGAGAGAGAAGAAATATGAAATTGAGTCAGTTTTGGAAGTAGCTGAAAGGAGTTGGAGAGGAGAAAGAATATGATAAAATGCATAGTATGAAACAACTTCTAAATAAAAGTGATAAAATATGATAAATATAAATATCTGTTATTGTGATTGCTCCTAGTTTGTCACTGGGTGGTATTATTGATAAGTCAAATAATGCCTCATTCCTTCTAATAGTCATAAGGAATCTCATTCTTATTTTTGATTTAGTATAGCTAGCTGCTAGCTTAAACAAGTTTTATTTTTTTATTTTTTCAGATATTATATTGATCATATTCTTTCTGCTCCTTAAAGTTCTCCGAATTCCTCATCTTGACAACCAATAATAGCTATTACAGACCCTTTGAAAAAGGACTCAGAATGATGCAATGTTTTTCTAGTACTTGGGGTTTTACTTGGTAGCATATATTGTCTAGTTGGGGGCATTATCCCCCCCTTCCATGGTAACTCCATTTAAATTCTATTTAGATATGTATATATTTTAGGAAGTTTTCTACAGGAGTGGGTTTCCATATGGCTTTTGAAAAGGTCTTTAGTGCTAGTTATCCCTTTACGTATTCCCTTCTGTACCTACACCCCGTACACCTTCTATTTCACCCGCTTATTGCAGTTACCATTTAATCCCTTTATAACCTTATGTTCTATTTCCCCTTCCTTCAAAGGTCTTCTCCTCCACCATGGTCCCTTACTAGCTATTTAATCTCTTTTGACATTCTAAACAAAATACATATGTAAATCTTTCAAACTAATGCTCAAATAGAGGGAATGTTTGTTTTTCTAGCTCTGATCTACCTCACTCAGAATGGTTGTCTCTAATCCATCTACTTACCTTCAAATTTCATTATTTCATTTATCTCACATCTGAATAAATGGACATCTGTGTAAATGAACAACTTTTTCATTATCCCTTCATCAGTTGGTTGACATTTAGGCTATTTCCAATTTCTCTCTACTGTGAATAGAGTAACAAGGAACATAGATGAGCAAGTATCTCTGAAATAAGATGTAGAGCACTTTGGATATATGCCTTAGAGTGGTATTGCTAGATATTGTGGTAGATTTACTTCCATCTTTTTTTGGGGGGGACTTTACCTAATTATGTTTAATAATGATGCACTTAAGATGTCCCAGATCTTCTCAGGTTACACTTGTACTTAATAGACATTCAATAAGACACATGTAGAAAGCTTCAACACTCCCTTGTGGCTTAAAAACTTTGTAGGGATAGGCAGGAAACAGGTACTTTCACTTCTGAAATTCTAAAAATGGTTGCTTATATCTGATATCACTTTAATCAATTTTACATGAATTCAAAGAAAAGGAATAGTCAAAAACAAAATCACTGTCTATCGTGTGTTTCAACCCACTGTCTTCATAAGTGTTATCGAGGCAAAACTTGGTGTAACCATGAAAACTTGAGATTATAGGCTCAATTATATATGTCGTCATTAGATACAGTTTTGCTAAAAATAAAAATACTATAAAACTTTATGAACTCATGTACAAAAAATGTTTCCTGACAGGTAAAATCTGCTAATTATTTGTGGAATTAGTATCACATGCTCATTCACATACAATAATAAATATTATGGAAACTTGGCTGAAAATTATGCTCAATTTAGAGTCATTGGGGAAGAAAAGGAAGAATCTTTTCTTTTCATTCTCTGAACCTTTTTCTTTTATTCATATAAACTTTATAGAATGATATTCTTTCTTCCAAATCACCCTTCAATACTAGTTATTGCTTTTTGCCTGAGCTTTGGTTTTGACTTACAACATCTTGAAGTTACTTTTAGAAGTTGAAATTAAAACTGGGATTTGGATATTGGGTGAACTGGTATCTTTCATAGTTGCATTTTGCTTTTTTTAAATTATATAACTCAGAATGTTAGCATTAATCCCCTATTTAAACAGACATTTACTCAAAAACAACTCTCTCCAAGACCCCAGAAAAACAGGCAGTTTATGGATAGCTTTGAGAATTAGATCCAAACACAGTAAGATAAGTTATAAATTAGATCTTACAAACCCTATTTATTAGCCCTCAGAATTTATATTTTACTTATTATGTTTTGGTTGCCATTAGTATTATCTACAATCTTATAATAAATATATGCTATAACAGTAATAATTTTAGTTTTATCATGTTTTCCACATGGGAAGATATTTACATTTAACATTGAGAAGATGAACAGCATCAATAGATTTTGAGGTCTCAGCATAACAATAAAGAAGACTTTAAGTGTTAGAGAGTCTCCATCTTGACCTAAGTTTGACCTATCTTCTAGACTAATCAACCATCAAATAGACTATATGATTCACTGAACTAATCTACCTAGTCTTATTAGAGATGTACCATTAGCATTTTAATTGATAGCTAGAATGTGATACTTTGAAACATATATTAGTACTTTGGCCTGAGGTGTCTAGCAGTTTTTTAACAATTGTTCCAAATTCGTCCCTCATGATATCTCAAGAGAATTAATATAGAACGTTTCAAGGAAGGAAAATAGAGAATCTCTTACAGTTGTTCTTTCAACACTTCATTCAAATCCTGATTAACCATAAGAAATGTGATATATTTTAAAGAATTTAAACACCTTAAAGAAGCAACCAAAAAAATTCCTATAGCTACCTTCAAAACCTTTAAATAATTTGTAAGTATATGGTGTTTTTAATAAAATCTGTTTCAGTTGGTCATGGTGGCACATGACTTTAATCATAGCATTCCGAAGGCAGAGGGAGACGGATATCTATGACTTTGAGAACAGCCTAGTGTGCAAAGAGAGTTCCAGGATGACCAGAACTATTACTCAGAGAAACACTGCATTTAACGTGTGTGTGAATGTATGTGTGTTCAGTTCTATATCTAATTGAAAAACATCATAGAAACACAAAGTCCATTGAATATCTCACAAAGCCCCATGTAAACTATTGTGGAATATTATTTTAACTAGGTAAAGGTGTGTCACATTTGTTTCTGCTGCCTTTGTTAACTATGGAAAGATGTGCAGCATTTGTTTCACCTTGCCTGCCTAAGGCACTAAGGCACCTGATTAGTCTAATTGAAAGCTGAATGACCAAAGCTGATCAGGAGAGGGATAGCCAGGGCTGACAGGCAGAGAGAATAGAGGCTCAACAGAAGAGAAAGAAAGAAGAAGGAAGAAAAGAAAATGAGACAGAAAGAGGGACACACCTGGGGCCAGAAACCACGCACCCTCCAGACATACACAAGAAGCAGTGAAAATAAGATACACAGAAGGAAAGGGAAAACACCCCGAGGCAAACACAGATGAAGAGAAATAGGTTAAGTTATAAGAGCTAAGAAGAAATGAGCATAAGATAAGGGCAAGCATTCATAACTGACATTAAGACTCCATGTCATGATTTGGGAGTGGTTGGTAGCTCAAAAAACTTCCTGTTATAGTAAACATATTCTTGCTAAATGCTTGACATCTGTTCAGCTTGCTTTTCACCTCTTTGCGCCCACTTGTTTTGACCTTGGTGATCTTCTTTGTTGAATTTGTTACTGTGCTCTTTCCAGTCATCATTTATTCAAATTTCCTAGGTCTGTTTTACAATATAACTCCAGGATGCATAATTTTCCTCTTCTCCACCAACGTCTTCAACCAACTCTGAGGTAAGAAACTATTATTTTGTGTTATAGTAGAGTCTAATTTCTTTTCCTTTTCATGCACAGAATTATTTTCATTTTACATGTCTTACTTATTTTTCTTATAATATAGTTATTGAACAGAATTAAAAGGATCATTATGGCAGTGTCATACGTGTCTCTCATGTAGCTTCATTGAATCCAATGTCCCCCCATTGCCTGTTCTCTGCTTCAGTCCCCCATACTCTAATTTCTTGTTGAAACTGAGGATAGACAAAGTAACATCTTATTCAATATTTTTTCTTAGAGTGCTGAACCAAGTGAGAGGCCAGGAGTGAATGCTTAACAGAGTTCAAAGAAAATGGCTAAATGAATGAACTAAAAAGTTAGTATGTAAATTGGTGACATTCACAGGACTAAGAAAATAGTTTCACTTAAATTGAATTTTCAATTAAAAAAGTTTTGATAAAAGTTAAAGATAAGATAAAGAGAAAATATATTCCAAATTCCTCCCAAAAATAAATTGAAATTATTTTAAGTTATTTCTGGTAAAATATTACACCACATTAAATTTCTCATTGAAACAAAACTCTTAGGTGCCTGCATTTGACCCTTATGGAATCGTAAGTTCCACATTTTCCTTGTAGTTAATTCCTTCTTATACAAGTTATACACTTGACATTCTATTGTTAAGTTTCACTTTTCCTAAAATTGTAAAATACATTTGAAACTCTATTGTTATGTTTTATTTTTCTAAATTTGTAAAAATAACCTTTTTGTATTTTTTTCCGGCGATCTTGAGGTCTACAAAGGGAAAAATAAATTTGCATTTTAAAAATGAGATTCAACAAGGACCTGATCTTAAGGATGTCACAATATGTTTCCAGATTTCTTGTTGTGGTTCGTTGAATTGTTTTGTTTTCTTCTCCCTCTAACAGTCCTTTGGATTTGAAGAGTGATTTTTCTACTTATTTGCTATTGTTAAAGTAATTTAACAGGTAATGTTGACCTGAGAAATTTTTATATTCTTTTTACCTAACAACCAGTTTCCCCTCCCTTTTTTTTCCTACTCCCCCATCCATCTCCTCCAACACCCCCCCATCCATCTCCTCCAACACCCCCCCATCCATCTCCTCCAACACCCCCCCATCCACTCCTCAGAAAGTGTACGGCTTCCCATGAGGAGGCACCAAAGCCTGACTCATTAAGTTGAGGCAGGATCAAGACCCTCCCCTCTGAATCAAGGCTGAGCAAGGCATCCCAGAAAATGGAGTACAAAAAGCCAATACATGCATCAGATACAGGTCCTGGTCCCGCTGCCAGAGGTCTGACATACAGGCAAAGCTGCACAACTGTCCAATGTGGAGAGGACCTAGTTCGGTCCTATGCAAGTTCCCAAACTGTCAGTGCAGAGTCCATGAAATCCCACAAACTCCCGTTAGCTGTCTCTGTGGGTTTCCCAACATTATCTTGATCCCCACCTTGCTCAGATTATCATCCCTCCCTCTCTTCAACTGCATTCCCAGAGCTCAGCTTGGTGCTTGACTGTGGATTTCTGCACCTGCTTCCATCAGTTACTGGATGAAGGTTCTATAATGATAGGTAAAACCACAATCTGATTACAGGGAATATCAGGGTTCCTCTCCACTATTGCTAAGAGTCTTAATTGGGGTCATACATGTGGGTTCCTGGGAATTTCCCTAGCTCCAGGTAACTTCCTAAGCCTACATGGTTCCCTCTATCAAGATGTCTCTTTCATTGCTCTCCCTCTCCGTTCCTTCCCCAACCTGACCATCCTGTTCTCACATGTTCCCATTCTCCATCACTTCCCCTTTACTGCCCCCCTCCCCAGTTTACCCAGGAGCTTTCATTTATTTCCTCTTAACAGGGTGATCTATGTGTCTCTTTTAGTGTCCTCCTTGTTACCTAGCTTCTGTGGAGCTGTGGATTGTAGTCTGGTTGTCCTTTGCTTTACATCTAGTATCTACTTATGACTGAGTACATTCTGTATTTGTCTTTCTGGGTCTGGGTTACCTCACTCAGAATGTTTTTTTCTAGTTCCATCCATTTGCCTTGACCTGTAGTCAGACTAATGAATATCTTAAATATCCCCATAGAACCTTCATCCAGCAGCTGATGGAAACAGAAGCAGAGACCCGCAGCAGAGCACTGAACTGAGCTCCCAAAGTTCAACTGAAGAGTGGGAGGAGTGAGAATATGAGCAAAGAGTTTAAGACCATCATGGGGCCACCCACTGAAACAGTTTACCTGAGCTAATTAGAGCTCACCAACTCCAGCCAGACAGGGAAGGTATCAGCATAAGTCCAAACTAGTCTCTCTGAATGTGGTTCACAGTTGCATGGCTGGAGCAGACTAAGGGACCACTGGCACTGGCACCAGGATTTACCCCTCTTGCTTGTACTGGCTTTTTTGGAACCTATTCTCTTTGGATGGATACTTTGCTCAGCCTAGATATAGTAGGGCAGGCTTTGGATCTTCCTCAAAGCAATGTGCCTTACCCTCTCTGTGGGGTGGATGAGGGGTGGGGGGCAGTTAAGTGGAGGGAATGGGATGAGGGGAGAGAGTGGGAACTTGGATTGGTATGTATAATGAAAAAAAGATAGTTTGTTTTTTTAAAACATAAAAATAAAATTTAAAAAAATTTCTGTGTTCATTTTGTTATTATTCATAATGCTCAAAATACTCAAAACATCTTACGTGTTTTCAGTGGATAGGTAGAAGTAGATATCAGATATAGGAGTATATACATGTTTATACATACATAAACACTGACTTAACTAATGTGACATTAGTATACAGTCCTTAGAAAGAAAGGCATTCTTTTACTTGACCACTGTGAATGTATCTGAAGGATATTTTTAATGATAGGGAAAGGAACTGGGTTTCTTTTGGTCAAAGACTATAAAATTTTAGTTAAATGGGTGAATTAGGTGTTAGTGATCTATTGGACTGCTTGGTAGCCATAGATAATTGGTGTAGGAGGTCCTTCAAATAACTACACCCATATTCCCAAATATTGTTTATAAATGTTCTTTTATATTTAAAGGGGGAGATGATATAGATATGGATAATTGGCATTGGTATGGATTTTGCTTTAGTGATATAAATTTAAGGTCAATTTTGTTATATGTATATATATTTGTGCTCTTGATTAAGGTATTGTGATTATGTAGTTCATTTAAAAATGTAATGTATAATTAGGAAATGTAGGTTGTTAATTGATAATCATCAATAATAGTTAAGCTTGTAGTCATGTTAGTTAGATTTTCTAGATATATAGAGATATTTCAGTTAGATAGGCATTCTTCATGTCTTTTAAAGACTACAAAACATGGCATTTAATGTTTTAATAACTTAGGGCTTTTCATAACAATGAGACATGTCTGCTCCTGGCAGCACCCACTACCTCAAGAGAAAGATGGGCATCAAAGAGGCTCCTTATGGACTTTGTTAGCCATTTGGGCAAGAAACTGCTCTTGCCTGGACTGCTTAACTGGACACAAAGAACCCGTAGATAGAGGGCTGATAAACTTACCTAAAGGTGAGATGATCCTTCAGGGTTCCTGCTTCATAAAAGAGTATGCAAGACATTCTGCAGGATACAGAAGAAAGTGACTGAACTGTCTTTAAAATTTCCTGCTTCATGGAAATGTCTGCTGGATATTATGGGCCTGTAGGCTAAAGATGGGTACCCCAATGGTACAGAAAAACTTTGGGTAACTATCCAGGCAGCGAGATATCTCTGTCATTTCTAGAGTTTGAAAGTTGCTTATTTCTTGTTTACTTAGGTAATATTTTATCCTTCTGGAGTATTTAATGGAGTTAAAAATAGATACTTATAATAGTTTTCCATTGTTATGATAAAAGATAAATTAGATCTAAATATTGTAACTATAGTTCTTGCTTGATAACTGTTTTGTTATATGTAATTTTACTATGTTAAAGTGACAGCCATTCTTTTTTGTTTAAACAGAAAAAGGGGAAATGGTGTAGGAGGTCCTTCTGTATTTCTGTTGCTCTCATTGGTTAAATAAAGAGACTGCCTTGGGCAGTCCTTAGGTGGACGGAGTAGACAGAACAGAATGCTACAAAAAAGGAAAGTGTGGCAGACGAAGTGTTTCTCCGGCTGAGATGGACGTAAGTTAAAATCTTCCCGGTAAGCCATGACCTCGTGATGATACACAGATTACTAGATATGGGTTAGTTTAAGAAGTGAGCGTTAGCCAAAAAGAGGCTAGAGCTTATGGGCCAGGCAGTGTTTGAATGAATACAGTTTCTGTGTAATTATTTTGGGCATAAGCTAACCTGGCGCCGGAAAGGCAGCCCTCTCCTCCCTGCTACAGATAATGAATGCTTCAAACCTGCTTAAACACAGGCACATACCTAGAGAGTGCAAGAGATTTCAGTCAGCCTTACCACAATAAAAGATAAGATGATAACAGGTTATTAATCCTGATACAATTATTCTACTATATGTAATATATCATTTAAAGGTATATAAATATCACAATTGTCCAAATATCCATATATATGGGTGTGGTGGTTTGTATAAAAATGGCCCCCATAGACTCATAAGTAGTGGTACTATTAGGAAGTGTGGCTTTCTTGGAGGAAGTTCATCACTTGGGGTCAGGCTTTGAAGTCTTAAATGTCTTTAAAGGTCAAACAAGGTCTAGTGGACATTCACTTCCTGCTACCTAATGATCTAGATGTAGTACTCTCATCTCCTTTCTAAGAACCCTGTCTGACTACACGTTGCCCTGCCTCCTGCCATGAAAATAATGGACTACACCTCCGAAACTGTAAGCCAGCTCCAAATAATGTTTTCTTTATAAGGGTCGCCATGCTCATGGTGTCCCTTCACAGCAATAAAACCCTAACTAAGACAGTGAATATCTGTGATGGCTAGTCTGAGGTCAATTTAACACAAGCTAGAGTCATTTGGAAAGATATGACTTCAATTGAAAAGTGGCCCCCCAGGACTGACCTATGTGCGAACCCCTCAGCCACTTTCTTCATTGATGATTGATGTGGGAGTTCCTAGCTCAATATGGGCAGTTACAGTATTGAACAGATGTTCTTGAATATTATTAAAAATTTTAAGCTGAACAAGTCATGGGAAGCGAGTTATAAGCAGCACTCTTCCATGGCTTCTTCTTTATCCTCTGTCTCCAGGCTGCTACCCTGCTTGAATTTCTGTCCTGACTTCCCTTGATGAAAGCTCTTACCTGGAAGTGTAAGATGAAATAAATCTGTCCCCTTCCAAGTTGCTTTTGATCAGCATTTATCACAGAAATAGAACCATAACTACTACAGTTCTAATAACATCAGAATGGATGTGCATTACTGAGTTTTAAGGAAGAACACATGAAATAAGGTAAGAACACTATGTGGTATTGCTGGGGATAAATATAAAAGGAGCTCATATAAATTGTGATTCTAGGGTTATATAAAGAAGGGGTTATGAGAGAATGAGTACAGAGACATGGAAATTTTCACTGAAGTTTCTCAGTAGGTACTTTGCAACACTCCCCTTCTGCCAACCAATGTAGAATGCAGGTTATCATAAATTCAGTACTGTCGCTCTACATTTCTCAATCTCCATGACTTCATAAAAAAGACAAACATGTGCTGCTCTTTTATAGAGATCTGATTGCAAGCAAACTGATCATTTTCAGACACCTACAATTATCCATAACAATTTCCCAATTCATCTGTGTAATTTTCCGGCTTCTCTGCCTACAAAGACATAATTATATGGGCGCAGTGTGTAAAACCTAGTTCTGCTTCAGTTCTAGAGTATATATGCCTCTGTCTGCTCCAAGTTCCACTCTCTGTTTCTTCATTCTCTTGTCATAGGCATACTCAACACCTGCAGCAGCAACCTCCTTGTCTAACAGTTAAGAACTTTGCTGCATTTTTTTCTTTTCTTCATTTCTTCCTTGCTTGACCAATCCCCGTTATTTATCAGCAAAGAAGAAAAGGGTGATGAAAGAAATATTCAGGAGGTAGAGATAGGGTAGACCGAAGAGACATTGTAAAGGACATGGGGTATTTTCTTTCATATTGCAGTTACAAGACAAAAATTGAAAAGAAAAACAATGAAAACATTTTCCACCTTCTTTGTCATATGGTTAAGAAAAATCTTTAATAGAATAAAATCAGTAAAATAATGAAATCAGAAAAGAGTAAAAATCAGTAAAATAAGAAACTATTCTAGGGTCAACAAGTTGGCTCAGCAAATGAAAGGGCTTCCTTGCTACACAACCTGATCATTTGAGGTTGAGTGTCAGGACCCTTATGGTTAGAGGAAAGAACGGACTTACAAGTTGTCCTCTAACCACCACATGCATGGCTCATGGGCATACAGCTAAAAGCCTGCATGTACACACACGCACACACGCAAACAAACACACACACACACAAACACACACACATACACACAGTGTTAAAAAACCGAACTTATGAACCATTGGCAGAAACCAAAGTGAAACAATTTTCATGAAAATTGGCAACCATTAGGAAAGTGAGAGTATGAAACAAATGTAGCAATTCTTAGCTGAGAGGAGATCTTTCATGTGACCCAGCTATACTAATCCTGAGCCCATGACTGAAGGACTGGACACCCGATTCAATGGACACTTACTCAGCTGTCTTCATTACTGCTGTATTCACAATAGCTTTGAAATATGGATAAAGAAAATGTGGTACATATATACTATGGCATACCATTCATCTGTAAAGAAAACTTAAATCTTATAACTTTCCCAACAAGACAAGGTTGTATTGAGAGAGGAAACCTAGACTCAGAAGGAAAATTTCACATGCTCTCCATCAGCTGAGGCTCCTAGCTCCAAATCTTTAGGTGTGGATTTATATTCTGAAGTGATTGCAGAAAGCAGGAAGGTAAAAGGGTACCATTGCCAGGTTAGGGAGATGGGGAAGTACTGAAGCAG
>PVIU01020615.1:0-33583 GCA_004026605.1 Ondatra zibethicus
GGTGTGAATCCAAACTGACTAGGATCCCAAAAAGCCAGTACATGCAGTAGAATCAAATCCCAGTGCCATTATCATTGGCTTCTCAGTCAGTCCCCATTGTCAGTCATATTCAGAGAGTCTGTTTCGATCACATGCTCGTTCAGTCCCAGTCCAGCTGGCCTTGGTGAGCTCCCACTAGATCGGGCACACCATCTCAATGCGTGGACGAATCCCTTGCGGTTCTGACTTCTGTGTTCATCTTCTCTTAGGTAGTCATTTCTAGGAGAGAATACTTCACAGCAGATTTCTTGGTAGTCTGGCTCTTGCAATCTTTCTGTGCCCTCTTCGAAGATGTTTCCTGAGCCAAAGATTCAGGAGCTATGATGTAGATGAATCTGTTGGGATTGGATCCTGTGTTCATTGACTGGTAGAATTAATATTGTGGAAATGACCCTCCTACTGAAATAAAAATACATTTCTATTATTAAGTTATATGTGAGTTCATAAAGCCTTTAAAAGACTTTCAGTTTCTAAAATTTTAATGCAAGTATTAAAACATATACATATATGCATGCATATATTTATAATATATTTCAGTTGTAAGATGTTTTATACTTAGCAGAATGTAAGGACATAGATTTATTGACTTTCATTCCAACAATCTTTTTGATTCAGCACAATAAGAAAATGAGGGGGTACATAAAAGAAGAGCCCTAGTCAGTGTTCTAGTGCTGTGAAGAGACACCACATCTGTAGAAACTCTGATAAAAGAAAGCCTTTCACATCTGCCCATTAGAGTACTACTCAGCGGTAAAAACCAATGGCATCTTGAATTTTGCATGCAAATGGATAGAATTAGAAAACATTATCTTGAGTGAGATAACCCAGACCCAAAATATGAATATGGTATGTACTAACTCATTAGTGGGTACTAGCCATAAACAAAGGACACTGAGCCTATAGCTCATGATCCTAGAGAAGCCAAGTAATAAGGTGAACTCAAAGAAAAACATATATAGATGAACCTGGAATTTGGAAGCAGACAAGATCTCCTGACAAAATTTGGGAGCATGGGTGTAGGGGTAGAAGGAAGGAGAAAAGAAGGGGTTAAAGAGAGGGTTAGGGAGAGCTTGAGGGAATGGGGTAGTTGAGATGGAGGAAGGACAGATATGAGAGCAAGGAAAGAGATATCTTGATTGAGGGAGCCACTTGGGGTTAGCAAGAAACCTGGCTCTAGAAAAATTCCCAGGAATCCACAAGGATGACCCCAGCTAAGATCCTAAGCAATAGAGAGGGTGCCTGAATTGGCCTTGCCCTGTAGTCAGACTGATGATTATCTTAAATATCACCATAGAACTTTCATCTAACAACAGATGGAAACAGAGACAGAGACCCACATTGGAGCACTGGACTGAGCTCTCAAGGTCCAGTTGAAGAGCGGAAGGAGGGAGAGTATGAGCAAGAAGTCAAGACCATGAGGAGTTCACCCACTGAGACAATGTGCCTGAGCTAATGGGAGCTCTCCAACTCCAACTGGACTGGAAATGAACAAGCATGGGATCAAACTAGTCCCTCTGAATATGGTTGACAGTTGGGGCAGACTGAGAGGCCAATGACAATGGCATTGAGATTTGTCTCTACACATGTACTGGCTTTTTGGGATCCTGTTCTCTTTGGATGTATATCTTGCTCAACCTGGATGTAGTGGGGAGGGCCTTGGACTTCCCACTCTCTAAAGATTGGAGGGGTGTTGGTGGGAGAGTGTGTGGAGGGAGTAGGAGAGAAGTGGGAGGAGGGGAGGGCGTGGGAATTTGGATTGGTGGTTTTTTTTAAGTAAAATAATAATAATAAAATAAAAATAAAAGAAAGCCTTTAATTGGGGCTTACTTACACTTTCAGAGGTTTAGTCCATTAACAACATGACAGAAGCAGACATGGTGCTGGAGAAGTAATTGAGAGTTCTACATCTGAATCCACAGGCAGCAGGAAGAGAAAGAAGAGAAAGAGCCACTGCGCCTGACTTGGGCTTTTGAAACATCAAAGCCCTCCCCTAATGATGCACTTCCTCCAGCAAGGCCAAACCTCATAGTCTTTCTCAAGTATCACCTCACCTATGCCTGATGATTAAGGATTCAAATATATTAGCCTATGAAGTCCATTCTCATTGAAATCACCACAGAAAGTGATCTTCAAACTGGAATAATCATAGACTATTTGAATTTTCTTAGTTGTCATTTAACATGTCAGCTACTTCCTGAGATATTCAAAACATAAACCCTAGAATTTCACCTCATATGTGAATTGATTTTTATTAATTGGTACATTGTTAACACATACTTATAAATCTATTTGGGGAGGAGATAAAATGTGAGAAAGTATTTGAAGGAAGCACAGTTAAGAGAAAGGGGGAAAGAAAAAAAGCAATCAGCTGCCCTTTAAGTTTCTAAATCTAAAAGTGAGTGGTGGGAAATCTTTCCTCTCCTCCTTACAATTGAGGCTCTGTTGTTTGGTTATTGACCAAAGAAGAACTTACAGAGACATAAATTGCACAGACCACACAAATGACACTGATGCTGTTCCTTCCAAGTGGCCTCTGCTCTACTCTCATTGTGCTCTGTCCCTGGGAGACCCCTTGAGACCAATCTCTGCTGTGAGGTTGTAGAAATCAGGTGTTTGTATTCTCAGGGGTACACACCTATGTGTCTATCCTGGCGGCCTCCGAGGCCTCCTGTGGGTAAGGTTAAGAGTGGGGACAGGCAAGAGGAGCACCATTAAAGATGAAACTTCTCTGTGCTTTCTGTTGCTTGGTGCTTTTACCTGCCCTGTCTCGTTCTTCTCATGCTGTGTATTTGCTCTTTTTCTTTGAAAGAAAGTTCATGCTCTGCTTGGAGGGTAGCGAGTGATTGCACTGGAAGGGACAGGGGCTCTGAAGGAGCAAGTGGCAGCTAGAGCTGCAGCTCCTGCCTCTTGGCCTCACATTTTTGCATGTCCCAACTTCCAGAGGAGACAAAAAAGGGAGCTGCACAGAACAGGTGATTTCTTGTCAGCAGAGTTAACCTTCCTTGATGATTATTAGAAAGACCCAACGAGCAGAGACAGTGGTTTGGAAAACCAAAGCCATCTGCTCAGACCAGATTAACTGAGAAAACTCCAGTTTCCCAGTGTTGACCACAACACAAAATGAGCATCTGCTCCTTTCAGTCTAGGGAATGCCTCAAGACTTAGAGGAACTACAAGGTAATTTTATTTGTCTCATTCCACAGTAGATCCTGGAGGTGACCCGGCATAACTGTAAAGGCATCATTTTATACTGTATAATTCAAAAGTAATTTTAAAGCTCTTCTGCTTTTTCTTGATTTTCAGTTGCTTCACCTTTAAATATTAGATATAAAACAGTACCTCTCTTCTGGCCCCACCCTTCCACGAATCTTTGTTTCTCTATGTTCAATGCTTGCTTAAATCCAAAGATGCTAATACTCAAGAATGAGCAGACTAACCCAGTGTCAGGCTGACGGCCTGATGCACAGAGATCATGCACAGAGAGGATGCACAGAAGATGAACAGAGAAGATGCCTGTCATCTCTGAACCAGGAGGTCGGCCTCTATGAGGCACAGGACAGGGTGTCTGCCAACACGGTGATCTTGGTCTTCACATCATCCAGAACTATGAGAAATGAACGAGTGATTATGATTTGAGCATCTGACCCTGGGACTTTGTCACAGGTGCCTGCAGGGAATATGACATATGAGATGGAAATGAGACTCTCTAGGGTTTTGGGTAAGGGAACTTACCAGATTCATGACAACCTTGCTGCTGTACCATAGCTACCCTCAAAGAGTAAGAGTACTCTTACTCTTAATATTCTTGTCTTCGTGATTAGGATTTCAACATGTGGAATTAGAGGAGACACAGATCAACATTACAGTACCTGTTTCCAATGTGTGAACAGCTCAGGTGAGAAGCAAGCTCAGGACCTAGGACAATAAGAGAGTTATGTGGACACATTGTGTGCTCCTCATGCCTTGGGGCAATGTGCTTTGATAGACTCCTTTCCATCTAAATTCTCCAAAACTTTCATCAACAAAATATGCACTATCGAAACCTAGGAGTTTATTCTCTTCTCATTTATATATCCCAATGCTTTACAGACAAAACCAGAAAATTCTAAGTCACATGGCCTCTTCTAGTCTGACCTCCGGGGCACCAGCCCTACCTACCTACACCTTCACTTGCCGCCTTGGCTCGCATCCTCTTGTCTTCAATGTGTCTGCCTGTGGAGGTACCTTAGGTTGTGTCCTTGTTCTCTGTCCTCCACAGCCCTAAAGAAGGTCAGAACATCTGTTGCTATTCCTACTTAGAAGTGCTAATATCAACAGCAGGACTCAGCTGTGAATAATACCTGGCCTCTCAGGCATATACTCACAGAGAATGGCAGGCATTCGTTTTAGTAATTCATCCATAGGGAGTAAAACAGGCAGTTTCCCACCTACTTTATAGACTACCAAAATTATTCTTTCTAGCTAGCAGGGAAATTTTAAATTACCTGATGATATCTGGGGCAAGAATGTGGCATTTTACAACAGACGCAGATGGAAGGAAAAGATCCTGTTCTATACTAGATATCAAAGAGACCACAGGATGCATTCAGCCCACAACCCAGTCTGTAAAACTGGAACTCTGGGCCTTCAATCAACCAAGACTAGAGGATGTGAAAACTGCCTGAGTTCAGCCTCATTGAACTCTAGAAAACACCTCCTGACGGATGTGGCCTGTCTGTTTCATCTTCCATCTGGTGTTCATTAATTACTGAGAGCATTAATGATAACTCAAAAGCCATTTTGCGAAAACAATAAAGTAGAAGATGCTCCACAGAATATTTAATGCTCAAGACAGTCATTTAATTCCACCAATTTTGAACAGGTGGGTCTATTATGCTTTTTGCTATTCGTCTCATATGACTGATTTCCACTCTTACAACTTTCACAACTCCATGCTAAGTGACTAAAAAGGTGCTTAATTAAATGTGTGCTTGATAATTAGAGTTTTCACAATCAAGTGCAGATGGAGCAAATGAAATTGAGGAGCAGAGCGGTCCAGTGAGCCGTCAGAGAGGTTTGGACTTGTATGAGCCAGACACAAAGAGATCTTGGTAGAGTTCTACTAGTGGAAGGCTTTATTCCTTTCCCCAAAATGTTAGTTTTGAACCCTGTAGATTCATGCCCAACTCCGGTAGAGACGGGCAAACATGCATGCCTAATAATGGAAGCTACATTA
Source organism: Ondatra zibethicus (assembly GCA_004026605.1). Lineage (NCBI taxonomy): Eukaryota > Metazoa > Chordata > Mammalia > Rodentia > Cricetidae > Ondatra > Ondatra zibethicus. The sequence goes on from PVIU01020615.1 coordinate 5,255, forward strand.
GTATGGCAGTCACATGTCCTATTTTATCTAGGGAAATCTTAGTTAATAGCTTATAGCAGATATGGTGAGTTTCTACCCATACTTCTTATTGCTAAATTGAAGTTCATAGCTAAGGAATCCTAGGACAAATATTTGTGGTTCTCTTTAATGCTTTCTGTAAGCTTAGAAGAGAATCACATTAGATCTGTGTCTAGCCTTCAGACAACAGAAGCAAAGATAAAAGGTCAGGGTTTTGTCTCCTTGGACGATAACTCTGAGTATGTCCTCGGTTAATATTCATAGTTCTCAACAGGATCAGGTCCCAGTTGCCCACATTGTAACTGGCTTGATACGTGTCTGAGACTGGCTTTTTTCCTTCTTTGTCTTATAGTTCCTCACTCTCCCACGATGCTTCCTGAGATACCAGCCTAAGTAAATGTGCTAAATTTCTCACCTCCAAGATTGCCTCAGAAAGAGGCATCTTCTTCTTGGGACTCTGTCTATCAACGGCTATTGTTCGCTTATGAAAGTACCCTGATTGCTTGCTTTGTTGGATAGTGAGTGCCTTTCCTGGTTTTAGTTTACACTGAGTACCAGGTAACACAGCACCTCTTAAGTTTAAGTTACAGTTGATACTGGATTCCCCTCTGTATGCTGTGATTACCATTAATGAATAAAGAAGCTGCTTTGGATCTATAGCAGGACAGAACTTAGCTAGGGGAAGAAAGCTAAACTGAATGCTGAGAGGAAGAAGGCAGAGTCAGGGAGAAGCCATGGAGCCACCACTGGAGACAGACACTCCGAAACTTTGCTGGCAGGCCACAACCTTGTGGTGATGCACAGATTAATGGAGATGGGTTAAATTAAGATGTAAGAGTTAGCCAATAAGAAGCTAGAGCTAATGGGCCAAGCAGTGATTTAAATAATATGGTTTCTGTGTGATTATTTTGGGGCTGAGCAGCCAGAAACAAACAAGTGACCTTTTACAACATACAGTAACTGATATAAGGTTACCCCCACTTGACAGAATTTCTAGTTAGGGCAGGTGGGTGTGGACCGATACTGAGCCTTAATCAAACTTACCTTCAACTTTTCATCTCAGCATGGAAGGAAGTCTCATGTTTTTAAAAGTAAATATCTCAGCCAGACATTGCCAGGGTGAAGAGGGAAAAACTATTCAAAAGCAAAAAATCAACATATAAAATAACTCAACATCTTTACCAAGCATAAAATTTCTAAAACTTTTATAGCATTTGGCTGCTATCTCACTATATTTCACTTCACTGAACAATTCAACTAGGAGTTGGTGATGTCTCTGCATGGACACTTTGTCCTCTCCATACAGACATGGAACATCCATAGCAAGAGCCATCCTTGATCCTCCCCACAATCCAGAAAACTCCTTCATTACTTTATATTCCATGGCTTTGGGGAATGAGCTCACACCCCAAGTCTGGCTAGCTGTTATATTCATTTTCAATGAACAATAACAACCGGTCCAAGTGAGAGATACTGCATTTTCTTTTGTTGACTTTTAATTACTGGTTTGTTAATGTAAATATAGAGAGAACAAGAAAATTAAGCCATTTTTCAAGTGGGCATTTGATACAGAGCCATGATTTTGGAGTGACTGAAGTACCCCACAACCATAAAGAGGAAATAAGTTTTCAATGTGAGTATCTAAAGCCAAAACCAGAAATGAGCTATGAAGCCTGGGCTCGTCTCTGATACGCTGATTTGGACTCTGTAGTGCTCTCCCAGTCTGAATATCTTTGTAGATCCCTAAGCTAATAAATGTTTTCAGTTGTGTGTGTTTAAGCTGCTATGGGTTATACTGTTCTTCTGCAAAGCATTTGACCTGTTACAGAGATAAATAAATCCAGTCAAAATAGAAAATGGACCTATTCACCCCTAAGAAACAGAGATTAGAAAAATGAGTTTAACAAAGAGATGGAGATTGTAGAGTCACTACAGTAAAGCTCCCATGTTAAAGACAGGGGTTGAAGGACAGATGGAGAGCAAGGGAGTACACTGAAGGGGGTGAAGCTTGTAAGGAGAACGCATCAACATCAAGGATTGAGGGCATATTACAGGTCAGGCCACAGCAGAATGCACACCGCTTAGTTCACTCACAGAATGCTTCATCCAATGCATTTCAAGATGTGTGAGCCAAAAACAATGCCTGTAACCCCTTGAAAGGAAAAGTGATGTTCTGCTTCATCTAACAAAGACAAAGCATAAAGATCCATAGGATGCTGGAGATGCATTTCTCAAGATCTCTCATAAATATGATTTAAGGAATAAAGAATTTAAAGATTGCTAGCAAATCCCCTGATTTTATACTCATTGACACATTCAAAAATATTCTTGTTGCTTGAAATATTCCATTTAAAGTAAAATCAATGGTTTAAAGTATATTGGATGATGGGTAAGAAATGAAATACCTTTATAGGAAACTATCATCTATCACATAACAGTGGGATTTTTTTAAAGGCGGCTTTGCCTAATCTACTAATTTGAATGTGATTGGCCATAATAACAAGTTTGCAGATGGGAGAGCCGGAAAGTAATAGAATGGGAATACCAGTTTTGCAATGCTTGGGCTTTCCAGTCTAATCCGGCAGGTCCTTTTGTCTACCCATGATGCCATCTCCTGAAGACACAATGTGTGCATGTGCACAGCTGCTATTCCAATGAGAGAGAGAGAGAGGACAGCAAAGCAGGAGTTGAGGACAATGAGGAAAGACTGGGAAGTTTGCAGAGGAAAGACTGTCTGCCTCTCAGAAGAGATGCTCCAGCTAAGACCACGGGGACTGAAAACGTCTGTGTTGAGCTTTAGGTACCACAAAAACAATGTGTGAAGGAGATGTTAGATGGTGAAAGGTGAGCCTGGTGGAGACCCAGCATGTCCGCCATGGCTCGTGAGCAGTCATGGACTGAGTGAGCCTGGTGGAGACCCAGCATGTCCACCGTGGCTCGTGAGCAGTCATGGACTGAGTAAGCCTGGTGGAGACCCAGCATGTCCGCCATGGCTCATGAGCAGTCATAGACTGAGCCTGGTGGAGACCCAGCATGTCCGCCATGGCTCGTGAGCCATCATGGACTGAGTGAGCCTGGTGGAGACCCAGCATGTCCGCCATGGCTCATGAGCAGTCATGGACTGAGTGAGCCTGGTGGAGACCCAGCATGTCTGCCATGGCTCGTGAGCAGTCATGGACTGAGCCTGGTGGAGACCCAGCATGTCCGCCATGGCTCGTGAGCAGTCATGGACTGAGCCTGGTGGAGACTCAGCATGTCCGCCGTGGCTCGTGAGCAGTCATGGACTGAGTGAGCCTGGTGGAGACCCAGCATGTCCGCCATGGCTCGTGAGCAGTCATGGACTGAGTGAGCCTGGTGGAGACCCAGCATGTCCACCGTAGCTTGTGAGCAGTCATGGACTGAGCAGAGACCAGAGCAGCTGTGGATGCTGGAGTCACCATGGGAAACAGCACAAGCAGGTACAGAAAAAAATCATCAAATTGGACAATCAGGTCAGAGTTCCTGCATGGAATCAAATTCTAATGTCAAAGTCATTTGATGCAGCCCCTCATTACTTGATCATCATTATCAAGACTTAAAAGACTGAGATTTTTGTCTTTGAAATTCCTTTAGTATAAGTTTCCGCTTTCCCTCTTATCTACCTTCATGTTTAGCAATTGTTTATTAAGTTCCTATTATATTACAGAAGTTGTGGCCTTCTTGGCTCTTGGTTAAAGACTAATGCAGCACATAGAGATGCTCTCTGTGAACCTTATGGGGAAAGCGGAGGATCAGATAACTGTGAGAAGAAACAAATGAAATGAGGCTAAACTTGCTGGTGCAATGAAGGAGACAACCTGCTTGAAGTGACAGTGGTTAGCATCTAACTGACCTCAAGAAAGTAGTGGCAGAGATTCCCCTGAGGATGTGTATAGAGTGGCAAAAGAAGGTTCTAGGCCAAGGAACTTTGCATGGGAAGGACCAGACAGTAGGATGATAGTGGTGGAGTGGCTGAGGAAGTGACAAGTTCCTGGGGAAGGGAGCATTTTTCAAGGAGAAGGTGAAAGTGTATGTGGCCACACAGGGGCTCTGTGGGCCTAGATGCTGTCTGAACAAAACTAAGGTGTCAAGAGTGCTCACTGAAAGAGCCTGGCACCCTGCATTATCCTTATGCTTTGGGCTTGGAAAGGCTACTCTACTCATTGCCCAGAGAATAGATTTGCCTGTCATAACCAGCACTGCAGACTGAATGGCAACAAGGACAAACGCTTATTTTATCATAGTTCTAGGAGATAGAAGTCCGGGATCAGTCACCAGAAGGAGTGGATCCTGTGAGGCCTGTCTTGCTGGCTGTCAGTCAACATTTTCTCACTGTAGCCTCGACCTTTCCCATGGGCAAAAAGGGTTAGTAAAAGGAGAAAGGGGCCAGACGGTGGGGGCACATGCCTTTCATCCCAGCATTCGGGAGGCAGAGATGGGCAGATTTCTGTGAGTTGGAGACCAGCCTGGTTTACAGAGCAAGTTCCAGGGCAGACTCCAAAACTACAAAGAAACCCTGCCTTGAAAAAGCAAAATAAAAGAAAAAATTAGGAAAAGAGAGAAAAAGGAAGGATAGTGAGCTGGGGGTGGGTGAACCTTCTCTTCTTACATTTGGGACAGATATTATGAGATCAGGATGCCTTATTTGTGGTCTCACTTAGCTTCAGTTGTCTCTTTTAAAGACCTCTGCCCAAATCAGGTCATATGGGAGTTAGGGCCTCAACATAGAAACTTAGCTGCTGTGGGCTGAATTGTGTTCTTAGCAACTTTGCATGGGGAGAACAGAAATGGAAATATATACATATGCAAAGACCATGGCTGTGCCTGCGACACATCATGCTCGAGTATCACAGGGAATCTGATTAGCTGAAGAAATGCTTTGAGCAAGCAGTATTAGAATCCACTGTGTGAAGGACATAGAAGGTAGAAAATGATGATCTGGGAATGGAAGATTTAAGGGTCGGGATGGGGAGTACTGTGTTGGATCATTATATATGTTAACGTGCAAAATTAGGAAGGAAAATGAAGGTGCAGAATGATAAAATCTCAAAAAATTTAAAAATATATAATAAGAATATAGACTCCAAAGAACTAGCTAATGAGAAGCCATGCTTTTGGGAATCACCACTATAAGATCTGTCACTGACAGATCAAGAGCAGAACAGGGGCATAAGACAGCATGAAGTAAGTGGAGCTGGACCTCCAGAGCAGTAACATTTAGAGGAAAGTGCTCTAAAAGTAAGTCATGTCAGAAACACAGTAAGAAAATGTTTCCAGAGATGTAGAGAGGCTTAAAGAGTGATAGTGTGAGGTCTGAGACCACCTTCCAACTCTCTTGTCTAGGACTCAGCAGAGACTTGATATGATTCTATGTATTTCTGGACAATGAATTGGAATTGTGCCAGAGTAAAGACAGATGAGGAAAGTTCAGATTCACGCTGGTGAAACTTTCCAAAGCCTTTTCCTACAGAGTTACATTAGCACAGTACATCTCTCCCAGCAACAATATATCTGAAGTATTTCCTGAATGGAAACCTTGTTATGAGCTCAGTGTATAGTTTACAGGGGAACTTCTCATACAGGAACAGAGGCCTTGGAGTGTACACAAATTCCAACATTCCTAAAGAAAATATGGTGACAGTACAAACCACACCATACACATGGGTAGCTTAAGAATTATTAGCCTTTTGCATTTATTATTAACTACTTTTATAGAAGCATATTTAAGATGCAAAATCTGTACATATTGTATGTTCACAGCATGATATTTGTCTCATCCACAAACCTTCATATTAAAGTAATAGATAAATAAATAAAGTAATAAATTTATACAGACATTTTCCTTTTATGTTTTCATTGCTTATTTCTGTGATGACTACACTTAGCACAAGATCTACCTTCTTAACAAAGGTTTAAGTGCAAGTTGTGGTTGAGCTATGACTTGTCTCATCAGCATTCAAATAATTGGACCCAGTATGGTGATGGCAAGAGATAGCCATGACTTTAAAGAGGCAGTGTCTAGTGGGATGTCATTACTACCCCTTCCCTGACTGTCTTGTCTTGCAATATGAACTCTGCCTCACACAAATGCTGACATCCATCAGGAGGCAGCTATCCTCATGGTGGAGAACCCTCACCAGAGCTGGCACTATGCTGTTTGTATTTCCCACCTTCAAACTTCTTCATAACTCCCTCCAGTTTCAGTAATACATATGCCAGATTCTTTCTAGATTTCTGTCTTCCCTTTACCTACTTTCCTTATAAGTAAACAGCCCTGATACATTGTTTCAGCAACAGAAAGCAGAACATTATAGTACACAACATGATACTGTTGCATTTGGACACTATGCTGGGACATAGCTCTTGAGCTGAACCATCTTCCCTACTGTGAAAGTGGGAACTGAACAACAGATCCTCAGTCCCTACCAGCCTATAGTAACCACCATTTTATTTATTTTCTCTTTCTCTGAGTTTGCATAAATATTTTAGATACCTCATGGAAGGGGAATTATTCATGTCCATGCCTGGCTTCTTTAACTTAGCATAATGTTCTCAGGTCTCAGGTTCCTTCATGTATAATATGACAGAATTTCTTCTTCAGAGTAAATGATATGCCTTGCTTAGAGACACCATTTTTACTTTGTCATCCTTTTGTTTTGTTCTGTTTTTTCTTTTCTTTTCTTTTTTATAAAAGGGTTTTTTCTGTATAGCTTTGGAGCCTTCCTAGAACTTGCTTTGTAGACCAGGCTAGCCTCGAACTCACAGAGATCCTCCTGCCTTTGCTTCCTGAGTGCTGGGATAAAAAACCTGCACCACCACCACACAGATACTTTGTCATCCTTTAATGGACACTGCAGTGATCACCATAACTTGGCTGTTTTGATTGGTGCTGTGTCGAACTAGTTGTGATGTCTTATTTCAGTGATCAGATCTGAGGATGATGGGAATATGGTGTGTGCTCTCTCATCAGTGGATTCTATCCATAAACAAAGGACATTGAGCCTGTAGTTCGTGATCCTAGAGAAGTTAAGTAATAAGGTGAACCCAAAGAAAAACAGATATAGATCCTTCTGGAAATTGGAAGCAGATGGGATCGCCAGACGAGGGGATGGGAGCATGGGAATGAGGGTAGAGTGGGAGGAGGGGGAGAGGGGGAAGAGAAGGAAGAGGGGGAGGGTTGGGGAGATCTTGGGGGAGTGAGATGATTGAGAGGGAGAAGGGACAGATATAGGAACAGGGAAGAGGATGTCTTGGTGGGGGGAGCCATGTTGGGGTTGGCAGGAGGCTTGGCTCTGGAGGGGTTCCCAGGTGGTCACGGGGATGCCCTCAGCTGGGACACTGGGCAGTGGAGGAGAGGGTGTCTGAACTGGCCTTGTCCAGTAGTCAGTCTAATGACTATCTTGAATATCACCATAGAACCTTTGTCCAGCGACAGATGATGGAGATGGGGACCCACATCAGAGCACTGGACTGAGCTCCCAAGGTCCAGTTGAGGAGCAGAAGGAGGAAGAATATGAGCAAGGAAGTCGGGACTGCAAGGGCTTGGTCCACCCACTAAGACAGTGTGCCTGATCTAATGGGAGCTCACTGGAGCCAGCTGGACTGGGACTGAACGAGCATGTGATCAAGCTGGACCCTTTGAACGTGGCGGAAGATTGCGGTAGATTGAGAGGCCAATGATGATGGAGCTGGGATTTGTCTCTACTGCAGGTGCTGGCTTTTTGGGATCCTGGTCTATTTGAATGCAGACCCTCCTGAGCCTGGATGGAGTAGGGAGGGCCTTGGACTTCACACAGGGCAGGATACCCTGCCCTCTCCTAGGACTGGAGGGGGAGTAGGGAGGGTGAACCAGGGAGCAGGAGGGAAATGGAAGGAGATGAGGAAGTGGAATTTTTGAATGGTTTTATTTATAAAGCAATAAAAGAATTTAAATAAAAATGTCACCTATGAGGAGTGGCACTATTAAGAGGTGTGGCCTTGTTGGAGGAAGTGTGTCACTGTGAGGGCGGGCTTTGAAGTCTCTTTTCTCAAGTTTTACTCAGTGTCACAGCCAGCTGACTTCCTGTTGTCTGCAAGACATAGCACTCTCAGCTCCATCACCACATCTGCATGCATGCCGCCATGCTCCCCATCATGATGATAATGGACTGAATCTCAGAAACTTAAGGTAGACACCCCTGATCAAATGTTTACTTTATAAGACTTGCTGTGGTCATGGTGTCTCTTCACAGCAACAAAAACCTAACTGAGACAGATGGGGTATTGTTGTGATAGGCCTGATCATGCTTTTGTTTGGAAAATTATAAACTATCATACTTTGACTTGGGAAAGCAGTATAATGCTTTAAGCACTGTTTAATGGGGCATACAAGTAGTAGCATGGAAGAAAGTGGTGCTGATAAAGATTTGAAACATCAGGAGCAGGCTCAAGAGGTTTCAGAGAAGAATTTTAGTATGTTGCCTAGAAATCACATTTGTGATATGTTGGTGAAGGAAGTGGCTGCTTTTTACCCACATGTGAAGAATTTGCCTGAGGCTAAAGTGAAGAGTTTTGTATTAAATTCATTGGCAGAAGAAATCTCAAAACAGCCTAGTATAGACTCTGTCATGTGGACAGTAATGGTAACGCTAATGAAGATTTATAATAAAAAGTAGCAAGCTGATTATGGTAAATTTATTTTTTAAAAAGTATATTTTAAGGAGAAAAAGAGCACCAGGAAGCAGAATGGAGCTAAATTCAGTGTTCAATGACATAAACAGATTTAAAATTGGAATAACAGGAGTGGTGACCTCAGGGCAAGACCCCACCCAGCAATAGAAAGGAATTAAAGAAGAGTTTAGAGCCAGTGTGGTGCTGCACGCGTTTAATCCCAGCACTTGAAGGCAGAGGCTGGTGGGTCTCTGGGTTTGAGGCCAGCCTGGTCCAAAGATCAAGTTTAAAGACAGCTGTTAGCGAAGAGAAACAGAAAGGTGCTGAAGATGTAATAAACAAGAGGCCCATGTTCCAGCCCCAGTGAGCAGCAGAAATTGGCAGCTCTGGCCATGTGGTTATGGCTTTAGAGTTAAGGATAGAAGAAACAGGTTATAGAAACTGCCTCTGTGCCTACTGAAAGCTGCTGAGGCCATGCATGCATGTGTCAGGGTGTCCTCAAGGGAGGCCTAGTAGAGAGATCATTGTGTGAAGCTGTGAGGTTGCAGCCTGGGTTCCCTTGGAGACCCTAGAATGTTAGAGATGCCAGAGTGGTGAGACACCTGCTGAGGAGAGCTGCTAACAGGAGTGGAACCAGCCCAGGAGAAAGAAGTGTGCTGCAGTCAACAAAGCTGAATAGAACTGGAGGTGTGGAGAGTGTTTTGACAACAGACATGGAGATGCAGAGTTGGGAGTTTGCCCTGCTGGTTTTCAGTCTTGCTTTGGTCCAGCATTTCCTCACTAAGTTCCCTTCCCTGTGTTTTGGAACGGTAATGTATATCCTGTGCCATTACATGTAGGAAGTATGTGATCTGCTTTTTGATTTTGATTTTTATAGGGGATTACAGTTAAGAGATGTCCATGCTTCAAGGAAGAGGCTTTGGACTTCAGACTTTTAAACATTGTTGAGACTGTGACAGACAATGGGGACTTTTAAAGTTGGACTGAATGCATTTTCTTTCTTTCTTTCTTTCTTTCTTTCTTTCTTTCTTTCTTTCTTTCTTTCTGCATTATGACACAGCTATAAGCATATGGGGGTCAGGGAGTAGAATGTGGTGATTTGAAAGAAAATGGTCCCCAAAGGGAGTGGTGCTGTTAGCAGGTGTGGCCTTGTTGGAGGAAGTGTGTCACTGTGGGGGCGGGCTTTGAAGTCTCCTTTCTCAAGCTTCACTCAGTGTCACATCAGTTGACTTCCTGTTGCCTGCAAGATGTAGCACTTAGAGCTCCAGTACCACCTCCGCCTGCACACTGCCATGCTCCCTGTCACGATGATAATGGACTGAACCTCTGAAACTGTAAGCCAGCCACCTCAATAAAATGTTTACTTTATAAGAGTTGTTGTGGTCATGGTCTCTCTTCACAGTCATAAAATCTAGCTAAGACAGACCCACACCTAAGTTTGCAGCCATAGGCTAAACTCACAAGCAGGCCTTCCTAAGGACTACCGTCTAGTCTACTCGGGTAAGTCCTTTCTGAAAAAAAGTCCCGGTGTTTAATGTTCTTTATGATGTGTCAAACCTATTGGGGATCAAAGACTGTCCCTGAATTATCTGACAGAGAAGTTTCTGGGACAGTGTAAATGCAGCTTCTGTGGAGATCAGAGGAAGTTGGGCTGCCATGACCAAGAGCTGAAAAACTGAAGAGACTGAGGAGGAGTTCTTTGACTCGCTTCAGGAAGTACTTTTAAAAGAGACTTGATCGAAAAGAAAATTGGTATCAGAAATAGAATCACCATTGTAATTATCCTGCCCACATAGCATTTAAGACTTTTGGAAAAGGTTTGCAAGAGGAATGTGTAAGAGATTAAAGGTTAAGGCTAGAGAAACTTGAGGATACTCTAAGCAGAGCCTCATGGGGAATTCTGCTAAGTATTTGGAAGGCCAGAACACAGAGAGAAACACAGTCAGTGGAGTTAACATTCATGATGTTTCAAAGTCAGGGAAGGACTGACTGTACCAGAAACTGAGATGAAATCCACCCATGCTGTATTCTGGCAAACATGATGGCCTCATTTAGCCTGTGTCCTGAGAATTTAAGCAAATCTGATGTTAAATATAATGGACAAATTGATCCAGAATAGCAACTTCAACTGCAGGCCGTCATTTAGGCTGCAGCAGGGTTACTGCTCTTATCCAGATCTACAGGGAGACAGCGCATTGAAGAATTTAAGGTCCAGCCTTAAAAGTCTTCGCTCAGAGTCTAAAAGGGGCACTACCACAAGCGGAAGAACTGGGTCCGAGGAATACAGAAAGAGAATCTTCTCACAGCATGTTCTTCCTAGTCACGTGTTCTTTATCTTTCTCTCTTCTGTCCTAAGTGTCTATAATTTCTTAGCTCTAATTCGCAGTCTCAACTCTAATTCCAATTCTCTGTTTCATTCTTTATTCTTCTGTATCTCTAGCTAAAAGAAAAACCTTTGAGCATCATTTCTATGGCGCTGATTTTACAGGCATGAAAGATACAAGAGTCAGGTGATCATGGAGGTTGGGCCCTAGGATCCAGGAATTTTCTATGGCTAGGCTGCTGTGTGTTTGTTTTGCTCTTTTGGTTTATTTGGGGGTGGAGGGGACAGTACCTGGCTCTCAAATCACACATGGAGGTATATTCTTAGTTAGGAATGCCCAGCCTTTGCTCAACTTGCTTTGGGGCAGCTTTTCTTAATTTATCCCAACTATCTTTTGCCTCTGGGCTTTTATCTTTCTCCATTTCTGTACACCTTACTTTCCTTCTTACTCCGTAGCTGGCTGGGTAGCTGGCTGGCCCTGATGTCCTCCTCTCCTGTTCTCTGTTCTCCTTTTTATTCTTTCTCCTGTTAGCCCCACCTTTCTTTGCTCCTGCCTTGCTATTGACTGTTTATCTCTTTATTAGACCATCTGGTGTTTTAGGCAGCACAGTAACACAGCTTCACAGAGTTAAACAAATACAGCTTAAACAAAAGTCACACACCAGAAAATAATATTCCCTAACATTCCATTTTTTCTTTCTAAATAAAAATGAATAATTTTAACTTTAACATAGTAAAACTGTATACAGTAAAAACAATAATCAAGTAAAGATTACATTCACAATTTATTTAATTCCAGTTCATTTCTGTCTGGTAAACTTAAAGAAAATACTACATAATATATCCTATCTTAGTAAATCAAATTTTTTTTTTTTGCAGAGTGAGGTTGGATATTTAGTGGGTTATGGAGGGGGAAGGGAGGAGAAGGAAAGAAGATCAGAGAGAGAGAGGAGAGAGAGAAGGGAGAGACAGAAAGGGGAAGGGGAGAAGTGGAGAGAGGCAGAGAGAGAGAAAGAGAAAGAGAGAAAGAGAGGAGAGAGAGAGAAGGGAGAGACAGAAGCTGCTCTTCAAGAGAGAGGTGGAAAAGTGTCAATCCAAAATTTTATACCTAACTTATTTTCTATCATATCTAAGAAAAACTGCAGCTATAACTATCTAATCTTCAACACCATCAAAGGCGCCAGAAGGATATAATATTATTTGAATAAACAAAGACTGCATAGCAAGTGACTCCTAAAAACTCTAGAAATGACAGAGACATCTGACTGCCTGGATAGCCATTCAAAGTTCCTTTGCAATTCTGGGGCATCCATCTTCAGCCTACAGGTCCATACTATCTGGCAGACTTTTCAATGAATCAGGAAATTTGAAAGACTATCCTGCTTATATTGGTCATTTGTCAGTTGCTTTCTTCTGTGTTCTGCAGAATGTCTGGCAGTTTCTTCTGTAAAGCAGTAACCCTGAAGGACCATCCTGTCTTGTTCTAATAAAGTTTGCAGCAGTCACTTTCCTGTGGGTTTTGCATGTCCAGTCTGCATAGCACATAGTCAGAAGTCAAAGGCAAGAGCAGTTTTCTTTTTTTTTTCTTTTTTTTTGCCTAGTGGCTAACCTTGCCACAATGAAAGAAAACTCCATAAGGAGTTTAATACCCATATCTTCTCTGAAGTAAATTGGTGGTGCCTTGAGTGGGTGTGTCTCATTGTCATGAAAAATTTAAAGTAACAAAACTTTTTAAATTCCATTATTTTATAGGTCTTTGAAGTATTTGAAGACCATCTATCTAAATTATATCTCTATATGATCTGGAAAGTATACCTAGCATAGCTACAAATTTGATTATTGTAGATGACTAGTGACCTGTATTTCTTGAGTACCCTAAATAGCTCATAATAATAGTTTTCAAAAACTATAATTTTACCTTACATTTTTAAATGAATTGCATATGTACAATACCCTAAACAAGAGCAAAAACATATATACAATATGTTGGAATTTAAGGTTAAAAATAACCTTAAATTAGTATCAATATACAAAATCCTTTAAACAAGAGTAGAGACATTTATACAGTGTCTTATAACAAAAATTACCTTAAATTTTTATCAATACACAAAAGTCCTTTAAACAAAAGTAAAAAACACATATACAGTGTAACAAAATTGACTTTGAACTTGTAGCCATATACCAAAATCCATGCCAAAGCAAAATATTTGAATTAATAGTGGTCTTTTTATCCTATATTTCCCTCAATATAACAAACATGCATGACCTACAAAATACTCAAAGACCACCTACACCCCCTTTTCTTTTGGGAAGGAGGACATTGTGTTCTCTCAACTGCTTCTAGCTGACTGTGGGCAAAGTATTTTTAGGGTCCCAGAGAGAAAATTTGAGATAATGGCCAAGTCCTGGAAAGACCAGTTATAACCTTTGTTAATAGATATCACCTGTCAAGCTTCAGGAGGTCTCCCTGATCAAACCAGATCCAAATCAGATTGGAACAAATCCACAGCCTCTTGTTTCCTGTGGAAACAAAAGCAAAACCTCTTCTCCAAAGCATTTTTGATCTCCATTTGACAAATACATTTTTTTGACATTTTAAAGTTAAAGCAGTCTTAAAATATCCAGGCTGATCTATTTCAACAGTCCCTCTTTCAATTCCAGGTCTCTTAGCAAATGTCCTTTTCTTTTCAGCAACCAAAAAATTCAAAATCAACACAATACTATAGAAGATCCAGACTCCCTGTGTGTTTCCTATCTTTATGTGGTTTTTCCTTTACATTACATTTACTGTTTCTTTAAAGACTTTATTATTTTAATCTATTTCTTTCTATGACTGCCCATACCCATTTTCTTTCTTTCTTAAGCCTACACACATTGTAAAACACACTGGGACCTGTTTAGAGGTTTGTTTTGTTTTGTTTTCATTTGGACCTCTCTTACTGCATGTATTTTCACCATTTTTGACTGCATTAGCTAACTTTAGACTGTTAAATCACACCTGGATCCTCCGGGTGCTCTAGCCACTGACTCTGCCCACTCTCAGTTCAGATCCTGAAAGCCTTGCAGCCAGGTCAGAGGTACCTGATCAGGAAATGCATGCAACCTTCCTAGAGCTCTAGAATGCTGATTCTTGTGCCATATGAGGCATTTTTTGTTGTGTTTTTTGTTCCTACTTAATGTACTGGCTGCTCAAGGGTTCGCCAGCAGGCACAAAATATTAAAGGAGTCTTATTTTTTTTCCAGCTTTCTTTGGCTCTAGATGGATATTTAAGCCTTATGTTGGAACACCAAAATGTTGTGTGTTTTTTACTTTTTTTGGTTTTTTGAGGGGCCCACCACCCAGCTCCCAAATAAATCTCACATGGAGGCTTATTCTTAGTTAGAAATGTCCAGCATTAGCTTGGCTTGTTTCTGGTCAGCTTGTCTTATCTTAAATTATCCTGACTATCTTTTGCCTCTGGGCTTTTATCTTTCCCTATTTCTGTATATCTTTTTTTATTTCTTTCTCCTTGACTTGCTGTGTAGCTGGGTGCTCGGCCCCTGATGCCCTCCTCTCTTTGTTCTCTCTTGCTCCTCTTTTTTCCCTCTATTTATGCTCTCTGCCTGCTATCCCCACCTAGCCTTTCTCCTACCTCGCTATTGGCCTTTCATCTCTTTATTAGACCATCAAGTGTTTTAGACAGGCACAGTAACATAGCTTCACAGAGTTTAAGAAATGCAGCATAAACAAAAGTCACACACCTGAAAATAACACTAGGCAATTTTGGCAGAGTCAAACTTCCTGCAAGGGAGTATTGAGAGGCCATTCCAAGAAGCTGGAAAAGCGAGCCATAAGTTGCAAATGAAATGCTGGTAACAATAGTATGTTGAAGTTGCTGGTAACAACAGTACGTTGAAGTTGCCAGGACGGGAGGATGTCTATCAAAGAAAGCAGGCATGGAGTGGAGCTGATCCAAGAAAGAACAACTGTGTATTACAGCTGTAGAAGTAAGGAGAAGAGCTGCCAAAGCTGTTAGATGCCAGATGATTCCCTCACAAGCCCCAGATGCCAGATAAGGAGTTGTAGGCTTTGGTGTTTTTCCTCTGTTGAATTTCACCCTTGCTTTGGTCCAGTCTTTCTTTACTACCCTGTCTTTTGGAATACTGATGTTTATTCTGTGCCATTATATATTAGAAGGATATTACTTGTTTCATAATCTTATAGAGGATTGCAGTTTCACGTTTTCCTTAAAATTCAGAAGAGGCTTTGGAGTTTGGTCTCTGAATGGTGTTGAGACTGTTAAATATGATTAAATATTTAGAGACAAGCTAAATTTATTTTGTCTTGTGAGATGAAAATGAGATTTTAGGACCTAATATTTTAGCAATGTGGTTTAAAATAATACATTTGAACACCAAGTTAACAAGAGATAGAGTTGTGATTATTTTCATTACAACTTGGGTGGATTTAGAATAATCATGGAGATAGACTTCTGCAACTGTGAGGGTATTCCCAGAAGACTTAACTGAGGGAAGGACTATCTCCTCTGTATGTGAGCATCAGCATCTCATGGACCGGGATCATGGACTGAATAAAATGGGGAAAGTGAGCTGAGCACCAACATCCATCTCTCTGCTTCCGGATTGTGGGTGCAATGTTACCAGCTGCCAACACTCCTGCTTCCTTACCTCCCCTACCGTGATGAAACACACCCTCCAACAGTAAAGCCCAAAAAGCCTTTCTCCCCTTCAGCTGCTTTTGTCAGGAATGCTATCACAGAAAGGGAAAAAGTAAGGTACGATATGTGGGCAAAAGAATGTAGCAGCCAGAGGTAAATGTGTGATACAGGTTATTATTTTTGTTTGTATTTAAATGGAATTCTAGAACCTACTAGAAAGCTAGAATGTGCAAGTTCCTGAAAGAAAAGAGGTTAAAGGTGCCCCAAACCACCTACAGATGATCAAATGATGAGCATTTTGAAGAGATGCCAGAACACCATGGAGAGATGGGAGTCAGAGCACGGGAGAGCACACAAGAGCACAGAGATGTGAGGCTTTCATAGCAAACTGGTAAAATAATTGTATTTTGGAAGTAATATTTCTTTCACAAAATAAATGGTGGATTAGGTTTTTCAGCTATGTGGGTTTCCAGCTAAAAATATGAAATTTGGATGATTAAAGGAAATGAGAAGCAAGTAGGTAACATAGTAGAGCTGACAGTTTAAAGTTGGAGACAAATTTACAACTGCAATAAATGCCTGATTTAGTGTTTTCTTTAGAGGAAATTGAGATGCGACTGGGTGGTGCTGAGCACAGGCAGAAGCATTATATTTCAGTGTGGGACACCATGTGGATGCTAATGTGGTAGGGAACATGGACAAGTCTTTTCCCAGGTGATGGGCAGACTGGTTTAATTCCACTCAGCCAATTTTATCCAAACACTCACTCCCTGAAAGTCAGGTCCACATTCTGATGGTAAAGATGGGAGCATACTGAAAAGTATTATCCATACCAAAGTATATGAATGTCTCCTTTGTCATGGGATAAATAGAGATACAAATTTGAACTGATAAAAATCATTTATCATCTGCTTTCCTATAGGAAACGCAACACTTCATATTTCTGGAAAGAGGAGGGTATTTTCCTACAGTTCCTTTTGATTATATACAATATATACAGTCTTGTGCCATTTCATATTTATTTTATACTTTATCTTCATTACAATGGTTCTCACTAATTAGTCACTTCCTTACCCTGTAGTGATTCAAGCATTATGTTTTGGATTGCTATAGATAGTACACATTGTAGAACTAAGGTCGGGACTTGCTATTTCCTCCATTTTAACAAAGCACAGTTTTAATGTGGAATCTGGCTGATATGCTACATGGCACATAATTTAGAAGACACATCCAACCTCCATTTGAAAATGAAAATCCAGACTGCTAATAATGTCACAATACTTTGGCAGTCTGGACTGGTGAGAGAACAAAAGTCATTCCTATCTTCAACTTTGCAGTGATGTTATTCTTGACTTAGAAGGCTCATTCTGATGAGAACCTTTCCATTTTGAACTTGGGGAAAGACTTGAGTGCAAAAATAAACTCAAAGAACTGTGGCGTTACATTTGTATTTCTGATCCAATTGGAACACCTCTAAAATGGAGCGATTCTACAATAAGGTGTGTAAAACTCCATGTGAGGAAAATCAATACATGTACAGTAGCCCACTGTGTTCATCCATTCTGCGGAGAGTCTATGAAGTATCATAACCCTGTCATCCTTAATTTAGTGCAGATGTTCCTAAATAGTTTAATGAAACAGCTGTGTTTACTTCACCACACCAAGAACTTCACTATCGTCTACAGAAGGTGTAACTGAAACTGTTATATCTACCTCCCATCCTACATTGACCCCCTGAATAACAATAAATATATGGATGATGATTAATGAACAATACACAAACAACACCAGTGAGATTCTGAAGATGTAGCATGAGAAAGTCTGAGGAGAAGTTTCCATGGCTGGTCGTCTCGTATGATTGCTTCCAAAAGCAACACTCCCAGAATCATCTCTGCCATGGTTGAAGGATTAACCATGAAAGTCTGTCCTAATCCTCCCCCTGTTACTTCAAAATAAAACCTCTGAACTGGACACATATAGTACTTAATGTATCACATTGTGCTTGATCTGTCCATGACTTTCCCCAATCTCTAGTAAGTCTGCAAAGTTTCTCCCATCCCTCTGAAGTGTTTTCACTGCGAATTTCCAGACCTTCCATCAAGGACAACTCAAACACCACTGTCTGTCAGCCTCTCACGGCCAGAACGGCTGGGTTCAGAAACTTCTTTTGGTGTTCTTAAAATATGATCACTTATGTCTGTCCTAGAGGTCATCGTGTTTTGAAAATGTTCTCAACCTCCTTGGTGACAGTACTTACCAAAGGTCACTCTCTATACAGGGACAATTTCACTTGCCCGTAGTGCATATGGGCTCTCTAAAACTTATCTCGTGGTTGAAAGGGAATAATGAAAATAGCATAGCTCATAGATCTAATCTATGTGGGAAGTAGAAAAGGACAAGATCTCCTGAGTAAATTGGGAGTGTGGGGACCATGGGAGAAGGTTGAATGAGAGGAGAGAGGATGGGAAGGGAGCAGGAAAAAAATGTATAGCTCAATTAAAAAAAATACAGGACTCATAACCTAAAAAAAGAAAAGAAAAGAAAATAGTATAGTTAAAGTAACATGAATCAGTCAATTACTTCTGGGAAATCAAAAAATAAAAGTAAAAACTATGATGGTCAAAAGCATTGTAGCTTTCTCCAGAGCCTGTGAAGAGATAAACCAATTGTAATAAAATAATGCAACTGGACTCTGCAGACTCCTGTTGTCTGCCTGTATGTTATGTGCCTAGACCTTCTGCACATCCCACCTTATCTAATCTTCAAATCACAAATAGCCTGCTCAGTGTGCAGTGAAATCACAGCTTCCTCACAAGCACTTTCTACTTTAAAATTGTCTGCTTCCGTCATATATTTACTTGAGTAATTACTGGTAACTGTGAGGGGCAACCTCATTTTAATGTTACAGAAACTCAAACACATATTGAACATCTGGTTTTCATGAACGAAACAAGCCATTTGGTGAACTGGACTGAGTCCTTTCATAAATGACAGATAATTCTTTCCATTGAATACCCAGACGTTTTTGATTTTATGCTATTCCAGAGCTTTGTTCTGAGACAAAATTAAATTATGTGTCTTTGCCTTTGGGGAGCTTGTTTCTAACATTTGTGAACTTCGCATGGAAAGTCTAGAGATACTTTTCCCACTTTCAATGTATTATACTTTTTGCAAACTTCACTTGATGCATGTATATCTTAAGAAGATTTCATTCTGGCTGGTGAAGGGTGACTCTTCTGGCCACATGTAAACCCCAAGGATGTTTCTTCGTGCTGAGCACTCATGGTTCTTTCTCAGTTTGGGGGAGCTTATTCAGTGACCAGCATCTAGGGAAAGGCCCACAGGAATCCTCTGAGGATGATTAGAGCTTTCTTTCTACTGAGGTCTTTTATCCATACTCTGGCATCTCACACATTCTGCTGTTTTTGTTTCTCTGTCCTTCAGACTTGGTTCCACCTCTGGAGCAGTTATTAATTGTGTGTTTCACCTTGACTAGTCTGAGGTATACCTTGTAATCTTTTCTTGGAAATGCCTATAAAGGGTTTCATAGTGGACCAGCACTGGAATCAGCACAGTGAATAAAGAGAGCCTTCACCAACAAAGGCAGGAATAACTGAATTAGTTGAAGGAAAATGGAACAAGAAATGTAGAAAGAGTCTTTGTTGCCTCTTCTTGAACTGGTGTGTCTCTGTTTTCCTGCCCTTGGACATCTGAGCTCCAGCTTCATGGACATTTGAACTGCACAACTCATGACAACTGCTTTTCTGGTTCTCAGACCTCCAGATTCAAAACGAGAGTTTGGTTATTAACTACAACAGTTCTCAGGCCTTCCAGCTCAAAGAGACTGGCTCTTGACTCCTGTTCTCTGGGATTTGGACCCAGATAATTTGCCATCAACTTTTCTTTTTCTCGAGATTTCAAATGGAAGCTGTAGATATTTTTGACTTTTATAACTGCATGGATGGAGGAGGGACTCACAAAGCCCCACCCCTAGCAGAGAAGCTGTCCACAGTTGATGTTTCCTGGAGGAAGGAGGGTCCTTTTTCTTCAGGAATGCAGGAAGTCAACTGTCTCCTTCCACAACACAGACAGGGTTAGTATTTCTTGCACCTGGAGTCCTAATACATAATTTGACCCCTTAGAGATCAGTACTACTGCTTCTTTGAAGGTTTCATTAATCCATGCCCCTTATTTCTGACAAGTTATCCCCTGAACAGTAGAGGACCTGTACATTTGGGAAGAGAAAGAAGTTGCATAAAGAAGAATGGGAATGAGGCAGTGCTAAACACAAGGAGGCTCTGATCATCAGTTTAAGAGCGTCTTCCTGGCCAGGGTTTTAATACTTGCTTTTAGTATTATCTTTGTTAAGGTTTGTGTTGCTGTGAAGAGACAGCTTGACACAGCAACTCTAAGGAAAGAAAGCATTTAATTAGAGTTTGCTTACAATTTCAGAGGTTTAGTCCATTGTCATCATGGCAGGAAGCATGGCAGCATGCAGGCTGACATGGCCTACATGGCCAATATGGTGCTGGAAAAGGAGCTAAGAGTTCTACATCCAGATTGGCAGGCAGCAGAAAGAGAGACGTACACAGGGCCTGTCTTAAGCATTTGTAACTCCAAAGCCCACCCCCAGTGACACAGGTCCTTCCAAGGCTACACCCACTGCAACAAGCCATTCCCTAAACATTCAAATATATAAGCCTATGTGGGCCCTTCTTATTCATTCACCACAGGTCTGGTACCCAGGTTGTTAGTTTTAATTGTATCTAACAGGAGACAGGCTGGTACCAAGGTAAAAGCCTTAAACAACACTCACCAATCTTCCAGTTCCATACAAATACCCTCCTAGGCATCCCTGACCTTGGTTAGTGACTGCATCTTTGTGATGAGCAATGCTGGTGAAATTCGATTGAAAAGTTGAGCATTTTTCCTGGGACAGGTTCTAACTCAGCTGAAGCAAATGAGGACAGTTGTCTAGAAGTTTGAAAGTCTCTGGCTCTGAAGAGGAGCTGGCCAGGATATGAAAAACTGGTTTTACATGCTTGGGGTCTCAGAGCCCTAGAGTGTCGATCATTTATTTTGCTTAAATTTTAGCTACCACAACCTCTCTACCTACTGTCTCCTAAGTATTCCACATTTTCCCATTCGGCCATTTTACTTAAGAGGTGTCCACCAAGATTTCCAATGGTGGAGCTCGGGACAAACCTGGCAGTAGAGTCTGGGTCAATCCCTCCGCTATGGTTGGAATAGAAAATGCTGTCATCTACCACAGGGCTTCAATAGATAAGAACTGAGCTAAGACAAGATACATGAATCAGATCTAGAGTCCAGGCTTTGATAAACTGTGTTTCTCTGTGAATTCAACAGAAGTCCTCAAGATGGGGGCTGAAGAAATCGGGGATGATGAAGAAGGTAGAGAAAACCAATAAGAAATTAAGCAAGTTTAGGTAGACACGATATGGGATTAGTGGAGACATCTAGATTTTGGAGGCTATGTAATTATTACCAGGTTAATTAACCCTAAATCAAGAGAAATCTAATAGTCCAGGAAGATGTGTTGACTTGTAAGGTTCGCCGTACTCATTTTGTCTTGTGTGATGTCAACTTTTTGGCCAACCTGTGCAGATCTTGTCTGCTGGACCTGGGATCCGAGGACCTAAAACGGGGGAGCAGGCTACAGTCTAGTGCTAGAGACAGCCTTACTTCATTTTCAGGGTACTTTATACATGAATCAGACAAACAAACAAACAAACCAGTGGTCCAAAGAAGGTTGTTTGAGTTCATAAAAACATGTAAATAAATGTCAGTAGGCACATACTAAATGTGAACAGAGCAGCCCCTTCCCAGAACTTCCTCAGGACAGACCGATTTAAACACAATTGCCTGGCGTGTACTTTAAGTTACATCTGGGAACACACAAAATTATGGCAAAAGGCCACATCCACATTCATGGTACAGTGACCAGATTGGGTTCTATAGCTGTGTTCTGACATCCAACAAAAATAAACATGTCTTATAAATTGAATGTCAATGTTTGTCACAGGAGGCTTGAAATCACGTCCAAGTACAATCTGGAAAACTAAATAAACCTGAGGTAAAAGGCCCTCTGCCTTTTTTCCTGGATCCTCCTTCACAGGTCCCCAAGGCATTGCTCACTATGGGCCATTCTTTTGACCGTGTTCTAATAACATGGGAAGGATCTGTGTTCAGAGCCAATAACAGTTGAACGAACAGCCAGAGGCCCACCTGGTGCCCTAAAGAACCACAGCAGACACCACTACCATGAACAGGAATGTGGTGAAGAAATGGGAGAGAGGGGGAAGCAGAGTAATCACACACTATCCAGAGAAGCAGAAATGAAGACAGGACAGTAGTAAGGAACAGGCTGATGTAGTGAGGAACATGTGATGTCCCAGTCCGCGCTGCTACTGAGGGCCAGGGCCAGGTCCACGGCCCTACTGCAGTTGGGGTCTATGTTGATGTCAGTTGATCACGTTGCCTCTGAAGGCTGTTTAGATACCCATGGTTTGGGCCATCACCTGAGGCCACATTCGTGCCCAAAGGTCACACTGTCACCAGGGCCATACTGATCTGAGTGGTCAGCACCGTCACCAAGGGCCATGGCAACATCTGAGCCTGAGCAGAGGCAGAGGGCCATGTTTGAATCTATGGCCTTACTGCAGAGTCTGTGTTGATATCTGTGGCCTGCAATAAATTGTCCTTGGGCTCTGGACCTAGAACATTCCAACTTCTCTTTATCACTGAGATTCTAATCAGTCAATCAACTTTTGCAGACTCAGCTTTTTTCCAGGAATTTCCATTCACACATGTAAAGTAACTAGCTATTCCCCGGGGGAGGGGGCGAACATAGCCTGCACACTTGCTGGGCAAGTTACATAAACTTTATGAATCTTAGTCTCTTTATCTGCATAGCAAGGCTGGGATTCATTCTCATATCATGTTCTCCCATCTCTGGAATAAAAACACATTAAAATATTTTTATAACATGAAGCAGGTTCAATATCACCTAAATTAAAAAATATTACAGTGATTAAAGGTAGCAATGTATGTAAAGAGTTTGGAAGTGATAAAGCACTAAGTGAAGCTGAGGTATCATTATTTTAATTATGCAATTATACAGGAGCAAAATTACCTCTGGTTGGTTCTATTTCCTCCTGTGCTGACACTCAAATTTTAATTCCCAGGGCCAGTCCCAGGAGACCAGTCCTCTAGGGGACTCAAAAATCTCTACTTTGCATTTCTAAAAGGTACTCATCACCTGCCCTTCAAACAAGCACCATGCCTTCCCCCTCTTCTCCCTCCTCCTCCCCTTCTTCTCCTCTTCCTTCTTTCCCTATAATCTGATTTTGAGGTGGAGAGCTCCCCCTCTAGATGCAGAGTAAGGAGGTAAAAGGAACTGAGGGGATCACCTCTGGAGTCGGGGGTGGGGTTATCCATACTGTGAAATCTTGGAGTGGGGAAGAAGAGAAACATTTTGAAATCTTGAAGTGTAACATGAGGGCCTGCTTGTTGGGGGTTTCTGGCCTCCCACCGGGTCACACAGCTGTTTAGCCCCAAACAAAATTACACAGAGGTCTCCATAAGTTATAAACTGATTGGCCTATTAGCTCAGGCTTCTTATTAACTCTTATAACTTACATTAGCCCATTATTCTAGTATATGTTAGCCACATGGCTCAGTAGCTTTTTCAGTGGGGTAGGTCACATCCTGCTTCTTCGGTGTCTAGACAGAACTGCAGAAAGAGCTTCTTTCTTCCCAGAATACTCCTGTTCTCGTTGCCCCACCTCTACTTCCTGTCTGGTTTTCCTGCCTATACTTCCTACTTGGATAACAGCCAATCAGCATTTATTTAAAATATAATTGGCAGAATATAGAAGATTGTCCCACACCATTGAAGGAGTGAAGAAGAAAATATCCTGATACCTTGGCTCAAGTCTCAGCTCCATCTACTGTGAGGCATGTGGTGAAAGCCATCACTATGCCCATTGTCTGTGACATAGCCATGGCACTGATCACATGACCTGACATAGTCATTGTCTTGGAAAACTGTTGCTTATCTATATTAGTTTGATGCTGTCTTTACACTTACACAGTTGGAGATGAAGTAGCTGAACTTGGATCCTTTTAGCTCATTGTGAAGTGTGAATGCTTGCCATTAGGAAAGAGAATCATTAAATGAGAAGAAAATTTCCTGTTTAGCAATTAAAATAATTCCCCAGGTTGTCAGTTTCACAGAAGATGGTGGTTTGGGTCCCGCCACCCAAAGAGAAGGAAAATATGGATTTGGCTTCTCTCTTTAATTTTTTCTTCTGTGTTCAAAGTGGTCATCTTTCTGGGGTGTGGACAGTCACCTGTGAATCTGGATGCTCACTCTCCTTTCACCAGATGCTAGCTGAGTTAAATACTTGGGTTCCTGGGCAGCAGACTCTGTGACAAGCATCTGTCACTTATCATCTGCCTGCTCCCACGTCTGAACCACAGATAGGGTGGGGATGGAACTTTAGACTTAAGGAGGTCTAACCTTAGTAAAATAGATATTGACAAGAGAAATCCCACATTCCTGCAGTTCCCAATTGGGAATTTGCAGGAAGCACCCATGATAACCAAAAATAATTGAACTAATAATTATGAGTATTTTACATTTAAAGTAAATATTCAGTTTTGTTCCTAATGTCCTATGAAAAAAGTTTATTCAAGTGACCAAAGTTATATATTCCAAGTTTTAAGCAACAATTCATGCCAATTATTCCTTTATAATTGCTTAATAAAGTTTTCCCCCCGAAATGTGTCAGAGACCAGCTTCAATAAGGATACCACTTCCCAGGGAAGGGACATGGGGTTTAGAAAAATAAGTCAAGAGAATGAAGACACTAGTAGAAATAACAAAACAGAAGCATAGGCTAGTATCGGGAGGGAGTTCTAGTAAATACTGAAAGTCTCTCATGCTTAATTTCCATTTGCTTAAAAACCCCTGACCCCAAAAAGTAGGAGTAAGATAAAAATCTTCATTCACACGATATAAGGAATGAATAGACCAGTTGAAAGATTACAAGCTTCATTCTTAGTTAAACCTTCTGCTCCCAGAACAAGACAAGTAATACTCACACCCTAGACTGAAACATTCTGTAGGCAAACCTCTCCCTGGATGGAATCCATAATTATCTCCCTAAGGGAGTAGGAACATAGTTAGGTCCTTAGACTTTTGTTTGCAATAGAAACAGATCTACTTCTTAATACCTGAAATATCAGGTTTGGATATTAGCCACACCTGTTTTCTGAACTGTTGACAATAACCTTGAGAGAGCAGAACTCTCTGATCTAAATCAGGGTGGAATGGAGCCTTGACCTTTGTTTGAGGTAGAAACAGATCTACTTCTTAAATATGAAATACCAGGTCTGGATATTAGCCATCCCTGCTATTTGAACTGTTGACAAGAGCCTTGAAGGCACAGAAGTAAGTTCCAACTCTCTGACCTTTAGTCAAGATAGCAGAGACCCATGCTTAGAGGTCCTGTCGCAAATGCCCCTAGCCTTTGACTCTGTCAGTATGGAACTTCTGCTCTTGTTATTTACTCCTTTCCCCTCCACATGACAAACACATTCAGCTTTCAAATCCCTGAGAGTGTTTCTAAATTCGACCCATCTGTCACTGTTCTCTTGTTGTAAAGAGAGATACCACTACCAAAGCAACCGTTGTAAAGAAAGTATTTAGTTCGGGGCTTGCTTACAGTTTCAGAAGCCAGTCCATTATCATCATAGCAGGGAACATGGTGGCACACAAGCAGCCTTGGTGCTGGAGAAGTAGCAGAGAGTTCTACACCCTGCTCCATAGGCCGAGAGAGAAAGGAACACTGGCTCTGACTTCTACTTTTGAAACCTGAAAGCCCGCCCTTCCAGTGACATACTTCCTCCAACAAGGCCAAGGCCACACCTCCCAAACCTTCTAATCACATCAGAGTTACATTCCCTTGTGACTGAGCCTGTGGGACCATTCTTATACAATTTACCACACCATCCTTTTGGGTATTTACATAATTGCATGTAGGAAATAGAGATAGCAAAGCCACAGTTCCTAACTAACCCCAACGTGGCAGACTTGTCCATACTTTGTCTCTAGCTCCTGCAGTCACCGACAAAAGGAGACATTGTCATGGCAAATGTGTAGGTGGAAGAGATGTGTGTTTTGTCCCAATGTCAGTGAGAACAGACATCAAGAGCCAACACCTATGATCGGTGCATTACCCCTTCGCAGCAGCCCCTAAGATGGCAGCTCTCCTCTTCACTCCCGAGTGATCTCTGAGCCCAAGGGCTGAGGGTAAACAGCTAAAGGCTATGCTGGTCCTCAACTACTTTGCAGACACACTTCATACTTTCCCTTTCTCTATCCACCTCAACCACAGCCTATGAATCTGGAAACTGGAAATAAGATCTTATACTTTCACTGTGTCTTCTATAAACCCAGTTGTAATGATTGTTCTGTCTCTTTAAGAGACAAGCCATGCCCACTCCCTCCCCCATCCACTGAGGCAGGCTGATCTTCAGCTTCCAGCCTGAGTTCTCTCTCTTTTTCTGTCTTCCTCTTGGAGAGGCAACTTCTGTCTCTCTCTTCTCTCTCTCTTCTCTCTCTCATCTCTCCCTCCTTTCTCTCTTTTTCTTTCTCTCTCTCTGCCCTTCTTCCATTCTCCCTTCCCCCTCCATAACACCCTGAATAAATATCCAACCTCATTCTGCATGGTGTGCCTATCTGTCTGTCTCTTGCCCACTGCTACCACGTGGCTAGCCTCCTGGAACCAGTCACTGCTCAGGGACCTGCTGCTGGATCTGCCTGGGACTGGCTGCTCTGAGGGCCTGCTGCCTGCCACCACATGGCTCAACACTACTGCTTGGGGACCTGCAGTGTTTCTGCTTCCTGCCACGGCTGGGGATCCACAGCATTTTTAATAATCCATTACATTGGTGCTGCTACTCGGATAGACTCTCCCACCCTGAGTCCCTCTCCCCGGGTCGAGATCCTGAACCAGGTATTTTTTTTCCACAACCACATTTTTCATATGCCTGAGCAAGATTTCTACAGCGTGATTTCTACTCATACCACTGGCTTCAATTGGTGAGTTTCCCCCATTCTGGTCAGCTTAACCGTTTCTCTGAACCCGAGGAATTGACTGTTGAGCTCCAACAACCCTTTGGCATTCCTAGAAGTGGGGAGACTGCCCTCCAATCACAGTCTTCAAGGCTACAGTTGTGCCCGGTTGTGCCCTTCGCTGACATTCATCTCTGGATGCTTCCCTTAGCTAAAATCGTGACCGGACTGACCCGGAGTCAATCCTCCTGTGCTAGCACTGCACACTCTATGTGGTTCATTCAAATGGGAGCCCAGGGTACCTCAGATTCTTCTTTCTCTTTTTTTCCATTTCTTTACTTTTCCTTTCTTTTTTTCCCTCTCCACAAAAGGTTGCTCTGAGCAGCCTCTGGCCTCTCTGGCTTCTGAGTCACCCTGACCAGATCCAGACAAGCTGTAGCACCCCACATGGGGGTCAGGGGATGCCCTCCCATGGGTCCTGATGTGTTCATTCTGATTTGCACCCCTCCTATAGGGGGATACATCTCGTTATAGGCCTTGTGGTGTCGCCGTTTCACGGGTTTTCATGGTTTCCGCTATTGGAAGCAAGCGATCCAAATCCATCCATCCAGCCTCCCCTCTGGGAAGACATTTAGAGGTCCAAAAATCCCAGGCCTTAATGCCCTACTTCTTCAGCTCTTACCCTCACATGCTAGTGTTCCACCAGCTCCGCTTTTATGGGAGCTTTCTACTGTCAGCGCACAGGCAAATAGAAAGAGTTTTCTTTTTTTTTTATGCCATTTTAGTGAACTTTCTTTTTTTTCCATATTCTTTTATTTTTTTCCATTCAAAAAAATTTACATTTCCTCCCCTTCTCCCAATCCCTTCCCACTCCCCCCTTCTCCCTCCCACTGCTTCGTTAAAAGAGGGCATGGTGCCCTGCCCTGTGGGAAGTTCAAGGCCCTCCTCCCTCCATCCCGGCCTAGGAAGTTATGCATCCAAATAGACTAGGTTCCCAAAAAGATAATACATGCAGAAGAGATAGGTCCCAGTGTCATTGTTGATGGCTTCTCAGTCTGCCCCCATTGGCAGCCACACTCAGAGAGTCCGATTTGATCATATGCTAGTTCAGTCCCAGTCCTGCTAGATTTGGTGAGTTCCCATTAGTTCAGGCACACTGTCTCAGTAGGTGGACCAGCCCCTCACGGTCCTAACTTCCTTGCTCATCTTCTCCCACCTTCTGCTCTTCAACTGGACCTTGGGAGCTCAATCCATTGCTCTGATGTGAATGTGGGTCTCTGTCTCTATCTCCATCCATCAGATGAAATTTCTATGGTGGAGATCAAGATAATCATCAGTGTGACTATAGGACAATGCTAGTTCCAGCACCCACTCCTCTGCTGCCCAAGGACCTAGTTGGGGACATCCCTGTGGACACCTGGGATTTCCTCTAGAGCCAAGTATCTTGCCAGTCCTAAAATGACTCCAATAATGTAGATATCTTATTCCCTTCTCCAATATCCACCTTTCCTCCATCTCCACCCTCCCACTCCCCCAAGCTCTCCCCAGTCCTTCCCTTCTCA